>CM030935.1:1847387-1869887 GCA_018136815.1 Isochrysis galbana
ACAGACATTGGAGTCTTTGGTCACTCATCCATGAATCATGTTGACAATGCAATCTCTTGTGTCCGCTGTAGGTATACTGGTCTAGCTCGTTGAGAACAGTGGCTCAATGTCTGCTTTGGATGCTGTTGAAGCCGGCCACGCAGCCTGTCGATCTGCGTACCGGACATTGAGTAGTGGCGGCGACGTCTCTCGCGAAGTGTCTATGTTGCTCGATGCGGAAGCTAGCCTGCAGCGCCATCTGTTGGAGATGATAGAACCCACAACCGGCCCCCGGCACCACGAGTCCCTGGTGCACGATTGCACCACTTCCCTCTTGGACGCAGAGAATATGCTGCTCGCCGCCCTGACCTTGGCCAGACAAGAGCTCGCGCGAGCCCCCGTGGAGGTAGAGGCCAGTCGCGTCATGGATTTTGCTGGCCACCTCAGCGTTGGCGCCGCCGCGCCGCAAGGGGACCATGCCTTCAACGCGTTGGCCGCCTCCGGTTTCAAGATGGGATGGGGCACACCAGCTCCCCCACAAAACTTTCGGTCTTCTGCCACACGAGTCGGCTGAGATCGGTGGAGTCTGTGGCCGTTGGGATGCAGAGTGGCAGGCCTGGCGGTAGCGGTGTTTTCTTGGGTAGCGATATTTTCTGGAGATTTCACGGGTAAGTGGGAGACCTCTACCCTCGTTTGCCGCGCGCCCTTGCCTCTCCGTCTCCGTCCTCTCAGCGGATGGTAAGGGAACCTCCCATTAGAGGCTATAGCTCCTCATCCAACAATCTTTTTTATTACGTAGCCTAAAACGCTAAATTAAAGGCTCTGAAGATATCCAAGGCAATGGTCGGCAGGATATGGACACTTTGCACGCCGAGGTGCCATTTTTCTTCAAGTTGTGAAGCCCCACGCCCGTTTCTTGAAAGCACGAACACGAACACGCACACGCACCAGACGCGCAATGCTTCTCTCTCAACACAGGCGCGCTCACGCACAATCCTCACCCATGGGAGCCTCAAAAACCACCTCTTGGGCGTGTTGCTCGCTCGATCCTGCCACCCTACTACGAATGGCCACACATGCCCCGACCTTACACACCCCCTTCATCGGCCCACACTGCGGGCAACGCTTCCAACTGGACCAGTGGCACGGGTCGATTGCGCACAAGCAAACAAATTCGCAAGCGGAGAAAGAGAAAGCGGCGGCTCGAGCTCGAGCACGCAACTGCTCTGCCTGGTGAGTAAGAGAGGAATGCTGCCGTAGCCGTACTTCTTGGCCTTCTTGAATGACGCGCGCGCGCACAGCATCTCCCGGATCTTGACAGAGAGAGAAAAAAATAATTAATGTTATATCCTAGCCAACCCCACTAGCTAATTGGACACAACTTTTCCGTCCCGGAATCCCGCCATGCCTGACGAGCCAGGTGTCCGAGTGCTACCGGGGGGAGGGGGCACCGCCCCCTCCCCCCGATATTCGTCCTCCCCCCAGTGCACGCACCGACCCCGCGCACCCCAGCACGTCCTCTCCTCGAGTCCACGCTGGGGGAAAACCCCTTTCGGGTAAAAGCAACGCGGGGGGGGGGGGGGCACTCATGAATAGGGGCCCAGAACGCTAATCTCTCCTCGCAAGAGCGAGTGGCCGCGGCGAGCCGCGGCCCTTCCCTCCTGGTTCTGGCGCCCCCGTCTTCTCTTACCCAAACGGGGCGAGAAGACACGTAAACGCCGGAGGGGAGAGCTGCCACTCCCCCCTCCCCTCCCTCTTCCCTTTTCCTCCTCTCTTCCCTGCGGCGGGGGCCCATGGCGCGCGCCTGTGGCCCCTCTTCAGGTCCCCAGGAGGCCAGCAGGGGCCTGGGAGCGCAGCTCAGGGGGCAGGTGAGGCTGGGGCATGGCCCTGGCCCCTCCTGCCTCTCCATCGCTGGCTCTCGAGCCCCTGCCAGTCGACTGGAGCTGGCTGGGGGGTCCTGATCAGGGGGGCCCAGGGGGAGGATTGGCTGGTCAGAGGGATGGGCTGGCCACGACAGGCCAGGGCGGGCGAATCAGGCGTGCCTGTGGGGAGAGGGATGGGCCAGCATGGCAGTGTGCTCCTGGCAAGCCATCAGGCATGCCAGGAGAGTGGGTGGTTCCTCCCCCATGGCGGGGGAGGAGTGGAGAGAGGGGGGGGCTCGTGCCCCGCCATGGGTGAACCAAGTATAAACTTAGTTGGATCTTGACAGAGATGTGATGTCGGTTACGTGGCTCTTTACGTCCGCGCACTGGATCTGGATGAGCCACCCGCCCAGCTTCTTCCTCTCGGCGTTCGACAATACCTTCGAGTGGTGATCACAGATAAATTTATCGGGCACGGCCGTCTTGGAGAGCGCCTTGCGTATCTTCCCCTTGGTGGCCTTGGGGAACTTGTCCGAGCGAACCGCGAGACGAGCGCTCTCGCCCGTCGTACGGCAATGCTCCACCGTCTTGGTCTTGCGGACGTCTTCGAGTGAGCGAAGCGATCAACGACGGCGGCATCGAAAAAAAATATATAGCTTCGCCCGCCGCAAATTGCCAGCAGATCTTCGACGTTGCCGTAAAGCTCTCCGGCCCGCTCCCCGTGTGCCTCGTGCCTCCTCCTTGTGCGCAAGCCATTGTGCGAAGTTCTCGCCGATAGCGTACCCCTTGGAGCTAAAAAGTGCGACGTACTTGGATACCTCGTAGGTGAGTGCGCAAGGAGGCGAGCTGAACCAGCCTACGCACGTGCGCATGGCTTTGAGCTTGGCTTTGTCTTTTTCTGCGTCCTCGTCCGAGATGTTCATCACTCGCCGTAGCACAGCGTACAGCGTCGATCGCCTCTCTCCCCTTCTCGCCGATGTTGATTGTGGCGCGTGCACAGCACAAGTCACAAGTCGTACATACCGCCGACCCAGTTTCCGCTGGGGGCTTGGAGGGTGTGAGTGGAGGGACGCAGTAGAACTCGTCTCTCGTGCAGTAGCGGTACTAACTCTCATTACATTAATTAGTAATTAGTTGTTAACAACTTACTTGTTACTGTTGGTGTGACCTTCCACCTCAACGCGCGGTCCCCCAATCCCTGAGGTTGCAATGTGGCCTATGCGTTGTCGGAGAAATATTCCGACCTACGAGTGCTATGAGAGACTGCTGATGGAGAAAGGTTTGTGAGAAGTGATGGTGCAGCAGAGGCAAAATGCCTCACCCTGTTGTACCCGTACAGGCATGCCCGGCGCCCTGCATCTCAGGGGACATCACCCAGGGGCTCAACCAGGTGATGCGAGACGGTGCGACTTCAACTGTCAAACGACCCATCGACCCGGGACACGAACACCACACGACACACGAAAAGTAAAGACAGAGGATGCACCTCGCGACTGCGATCGTCGTCCTATCCACACAAGCCACAAAGACGTGGCTGCTGTCCTTGACAACCAAGTAAACACAGTGCAAGTCAGACAGCACCATGGGCCAAGAAGCTGGTCAACGGCATCAGATGAGACACTGAAAAGCGCATCTTCAGGAGTGTGCACCACCTAGACACCCCGCGTGGAATACGGAGCAAGTCTGAGACCGTCTCAGCGGTGGGCAAGCCTACTATGCAGCGCTGTCACACTCATTCAGCTGCCGCCTTGGAGCTCTCGATCCGCACTGGCGTTCCATGTGCGAAGCGTGGAAGCTGCTTCAGACGCTGTTCTCTACGAGGTAGTCGCCAAGTTTTGAAACAGCATTCTTGCAGTTGCCTGGCTGAATGGTGTCATCTGCCATGCAAAGAATAGTGTGTCAATACCATGCCTTTGCTCGCTCTCCTCTCACATGGCAAGACAATCCAAAGGGAGCGAACTCACTGTGGGTGCCAACAATGACGCACGTGTTGCACTTGAAGAAAACGACACCCGTGTTGCCCTGAGCATAGCCAACAGTGCCAAGCAGCGAGGCAGATGTTAGAAGCAAACAGCGGCTAATAGGATCACATCCCGGTTACTCGAAGAGCAAAGCAAGGCACGATTCCAGGCCCAAAATCCCGGTCACCTTCTTCGCGTAAACTTGCTGCTTGTCCCCGTTGATATACATGTATTTGATCCCCGCCACGGTGACACCCGTTCCCGCCAGCGACGTAGGATCCGAGGCCATGGCGTCGCTGACTGCCTTCACCTCAGCGACCTGAGCCTGCGCACAGGGGGGAGAGAAGAGGGTTTGGGGATTGGCCGGCTGCACGAGCGGGAAGTACATTGTTTGGGCAACGCTTGGAGGTTTCAGTATGTTGAGAGCCGTTTTGCGCACCGCAAATCCATCGGAGTAGGCCCACGGATTGCCTGCAAGGTCATAGATGCCTGCCCCCGTCACAGCCCCTGAGCCGATGAGGTTGGTAGAGATGTACGCATCCCACGAGGACATGGCAAAGGTACTGTGGGTCGGAAGAGGGGTGATGCAGTTCAGTAATCCCTCGCACCGTGCACCTGACTCGCGGCGAGCCCGCGTGGCGGTGACTGGGAGGCTGGCAGAGAAGGGCGCAAGGGCATCATGCATGAGCGGCGCACCGACGCGAGAGGCCCGCGGCGGTGGCGGAGAGGGAGGGAGGGAGAAAGGGGGAGGGGGGAGGGGGGGGGGGGGAAGGGGGGAAGGCAGGCAACGCGGGCGCGCGCGCGGGGGGGGGGGGGGGGGGGCACCGCGGGGCGGGGCGAGGGAAGGGGGGGGGGGGGGGGAAGGCAAGGTGCTCACTTTCCTTCCGCCCCCCCCCCCCCCCTCTCCCCTCCCCCCTCCGCTTTCCGCGCGCACGGTGATGGCGGCTAGCAAAGCGGCGGCGGCCCGCCCCCCCCCCCCCCCCCCCAGAGAGAGTGGGGGGCCGAGAGCTCCCGCGCAGCAAAAGCCTTCTCCTCCCCCTTTCTCCTTTCTAACCGCCTGCGTCTCCCCCCCCCTCCCGCCCCCCCTCCTCCTCCCCTCCCCCCCGCGCGCGCGCGCAGAAAGGCAGGCGGCGCCCGTTGGTGGGGTCGGTCCGCTCTCTCTGGGGAGACCCGGAGTTGGGTTGCAGTCCTACTCCGCTCTGGGCTCTGAAATAGATAGTGGCTGCTTACTGGGGCTACTCGTACATCTTCGTAGAATGTAACATTATGCGTAGAAGACGATAATAATATTAAATAATGTTCTATCCTAGATCCTAGCCAACCCCACTACCTAATTGGACATAACGTTTCAGTCCCGGAATCCCGCCATGCCTGACGAGCCAGGTGTACGAGTGATACCGGGGGGCGGGGCACTGCCGACCCCCTCCCCCTCCACTCGATATTCGATATTTGATATTTGTCCCTCCCCCCCCCAGTGCACGCACACGCACCGACCCCGCGCCCGCGCACCCCAGCGCCCGCTGCCAGCGCGTCCTCTCCTCGAGTCCACGCTGGGGGAAAACCCCTCTCGGGTAAAAAACAACGCAGGTGGTGATTGAACGCTTTTCCATGCGGTGGGGGTGATGGCGATTGAACGCGTTCCACGTGGAGGCTGATGGTGATTGAACGCTTTTCTATGCGGTGGGTGATGGTGATTGAGCGCTTCTCGCCTGGGGGGGGGACACTCGTGAAATAGGAAATAGGAGCCCAGAGCGCTATAATCTCTCTCGCCATGCTCTCGCCGGGGCGAGTGGCCGCGGCGAGCCGCGGCCCTTCCCTCCTGGCTCTGGCGCCCCCGTCTTCTCTTACCCAAACTCCAAACAGGGCGAGAAGACACGTAAACTCCGGAGGGGAGAGCTGCCGCTCCCCCCTCCCCTCCCTCTCCCCTTTTCCTCCTCTCTCTTCCCTGGGGAGGGGGGCCATGGCCCATGGCCCATGGCGCGCGCCTGCGGCCCCTCTTCATTCAAGTCCCCATCGAGTCCGACCGTTCCCCCGATGAGCCAATGAGCCCGTACTGGGCTCCCCGGATGAACCGTGCGCCGCGCTAGCCTAGTTGCTCCGTCAGGTGTCAGGTCGTCAGGTCTCGGCGACCTTACACTTACACCTCATATCAGGACCTAATATCAGGTCCTCATATCAAGTTACTAATGTTATAATATGGTAGTGTAATAATAGTAATGAGATCTAATGGCTAATGGTGTTATTTAGTTTTAGTACAGAGACCTCCTTCCTGCACTGCGTGTCTCGGCGTCTGGGCTACTAGTTTTTCTAGGGTGGTGATTATGAAAGGGGGGCCCGGGAGCTTTCCTCACCCTACCTACCTCTTTCTCCTTGTCCTGGGCGCCGCCTGTATATGCTGATGTCGTCGTCGTGACTAGCTAGGCGATCTCCCGACTCTAGCCGGATAGTGCGAACTATTCTTTTTCCTTTGAAACTTATACTTATAAATGGATGACCCAATATCAGGTATCAGGGGTGGTGGACCTTATATCATGATATCAGGACCTAATATTAGGCTGATGGAGCAACTAGGCGCGCTAGCCGCCGGTGCGCCCTCGCGACCCGTTTCCAAAGAAGAAACAAGCTTCGCTCCGACAGTGACATGCATGCACAGGAGACGCAAGACATTGCAAGCAAGGGATCGTGTGGGTGTGAACGTGTGAACTTACTTTGCTTTTAGTGATTCGACACTGCGCGCATCGCACTGGGGAAGCTCACCGCTCACCCCTGTCGACCTTGGCCTTGGAGTCCGGCGATCGTAAATGTGTGCCCACACTAGATCGGACTTGTCCGACAAGTCGTCGAATCGCGTCTGGTATCTGGTACTCGAACTTGAGATGCGCAAGGGCAACCACGCCCGCCTCACTCACTCACTCATGGCACGCGCATTCTCCACCTTCAACTTCTTTGCCGCCTCCCTTTGTGCCTTGGCCGCCTCCGCAGCCGCCGCCTCTGCCTAGAGCCTAGAGGTTGTTGATGCGCTCGTCGAGCTGACGCGCTGCCGCCAGATGGTTCGCCTTGCGCTTGTGCAGCGAGGCGCGAGGCCTTCTTCTTGCGCTCCTCCTTTTTGCTGCAGCCGCTCGCGGGCAGCTCATCCATCTCCTCCGACAGCTTCTTCACAATCCCCTTCGCGATGGGCGAACTGGAACTGAGTGGCGCCAAGCCTGGCGCCTCCCTCACATCTGAGTCCAGGTCCTCACAGCCCATGGGGAATGGGGAACCTCAGTGGCGTCAGTCGCAGGCGGCAGCGAGCGGCCAGATTTTCCACAGCGCGAGCGGCAATTTTCTCGCCAACGAGAGGAGGTTTACCACCCTAGAGTGAGTAAACTTGCCCTGCCAGATTTTATACAAAAAGCGCGCGTTTCGCGAATTTTTGCTGAATTTCCTGACTGTTGGCAAGGGGGGTAAACACTGGTTTCTGGTTTCTTTATTTCTTTCCCTTCCTCTGCACGGCAAAAGGACGTGGGTTTTCTTGTGGTCAACCACACCTCGGATTCGTTCGTTCGGAGGCCGTCGGCCGAGTTTGTTGCCGACCGGGTTCCCATTTCACGCACACCTCCGAGGTCCAACAGGTTGGAAGTGTTCGTCTGCACTCTCGTCATCGGCACGCAGATAAATATTTCCTCGTACAAGTACGAGTAATTCTCTCTCGTTCTGGTTCTCGAGTTGGGACGGTGTGCATGCCGCACCTCGGTGCCTCGCCCAAATGGGAGCAGATGTGGAGCGCCGGGATCGGCAAGGGCAGAGCGTTCGATGTGGGCGGACCGAGTAAGACGCTGGTCGGTGCTCTGGCCAAGGGCGGCTTTGCGACTGGCCCCGGCACCCGCGCGCTTGTGCCAGGTTGCGGCCGTGCATATGACGCAATCGAGCTCGCTCGAGCAGGATTCGACTCCGTGACTGCCATCGACCTCTCGGCGACCGCGTGCGAGGCGGCACGAGAAGAGCTTCAGTCATTTTCTAGTCTCTCTCCCGAGTGTGCCTCGCTCGTGTCTAAGGTCGACATCCAGTGCGCTGACTTCTTCACATTCCAAGGTGAATATGATCTCGTCTGGGACTGCACGTTCCTGTGCGCTCTCGTCCCTGAAATGCGTCAGGAATGGGCAGCCATGTACAAGGGTCTCCTGCGTGAAAATGGTATTCTTTGGACATGCATCTTTCCCATTGGCAAGCCGCCCGGTGGCCCGCCATTCGAGCTGACAGTAGACCTTGTGAAGGGCCTCTTGGAGCCGGCGGGTTTTGAAGCTTCTGAGGTGCGTGAAGATTTGCCACCTGATGAACTGCATACGCCAGGAGGGTCCTCGGAATGGGGCACCGCTTTTGCAGCTTGGCGGCGCAAGAAGTAATCTCGACCATTGAGTACTGGATGCTGGAGGCGGGATGGATGTGTATGTCTTTGCATTCAACCACCACAACCAACGCCTATACTGAAAGTATGTCAGCACGCGTGCTCAACGCGCACCGACAGAACGCATGTATCTGACGATTGACGAGCCGTCGGCTACTTTGAGACACCGTCTTTGTGCAGCTCTTGCTGCAGTACCGCCAGCCAGCAAGAGCGGGGAAAGAGCGGGGACAATGCTGCTCTAGTAGTGACACTCAAGGCCCTCTTGTCTCTTGTCTCTTGTCCTCGCCCTACGTCCTTTCGTAGTGTTAACTGTGCTTAAAAGAAACTTAAGAAATCGGAGCCATCCACTCTCCTCATCTTTTCCCCGTCACCGACGCTACTCGCCCCTTTCTTACTGTATCGCAGAACGAGGCGGTGATGACGCGAAAAGGATTGCGCGTTTGCTGAAAAATCTGCTTAGTTGATGGCGTTGCGACAACAAGGGCACAGGAATCACAATTAGAGAGCACATTGGCTCTCTGGGACGGGACATCCCATCGACAGCGAGCTACCCTTGCCCCCTTAAAAAACCTTTCAAGGTGCCATCTACTGCTACTATGACATACCCATACCTTCCAGGTACCCCGTTGCATCGCCCTTATCCCTCACTCACTCGCTCCCCGTTCCGTTCCCCCCTCGTCATTCCTTTGTCCTCGGTTTCCGGGGGTTTGGCCCACGTGCACTACCTTGGGCCTTGCTTGGGGGGAGGGCTGGGACTGGCCTCTTGGCGGTTTTTGTGGCGGCGAGATGGTCTCTCTCTCTCTTCAGGCAAAGCAATACAACATGGCACATGCACACATGTTGTTAGGCCGAGCAGATATCGAATGCAACTTCGCCACGCCAATCCCATCCAAACAATGTTGACTGTGGGGGGCGCGAGCAGCGCCACAGCGTGTTCTTACACAGACTCGCCCGTAACAACATGCAAGTAGCATGGAGATGGCCTAAAATCTTCCGGCTTCAGAGACTTTGCTCACCTTAAGGGCTTTCTCATCCGTCTTGGCCGCGAATCCAGTGCCCTCTACGCGGAAAGGAATGATGTCCTTCTCTTTTAGCTTGGTCGGCGGCTCGGTGAATGGATCCACCATGTCTTTCTTTATGATGGATGATACAGCCACCATCGAGACCACCTTGCCGCTAGGTCGTAGGAGCGCAGCAGGGTTTATATTGGACAAAGCCTTCTTGGTGAGCGGACAGATGTATCTTTCGTTCTTCGGTTTCCCCAAGATTTCCGCAGTGGTGGCACCCTCGTCCGCGGGCGTGAAGTGAACGGCGTAGAGCTGCTTCAACTTGAGGGGGTCATTTGTGAGAGGGCACCGTACGATGCTATCAGGCTTCTCCAAGCGAGCCTTAGCTTCCGGTGTTAGCTGCGGCACCCAGAAGCTCGTGTCCGCCGCATGCCTGCCCTTATCCTGGAGAAGAGTGCGACCCATCATCGCCCCGACTGCACCCTTCTTTTCGCCTTGCGGCTGACGGGAGGCAAGGTCAGACCTTGAGAGACCCTCCTGCCGCGCAACAAACTCTTCTATCCGCTCCTCATGCTCTTTCTGCTGCTTACCCAAAGCTTCAGCGGCATCTGCCGCCTCCTGCGCCTCCCATGCCTTTAGCTCTCGCTCGATGTCTGCCTTGCGGTCCAGAATATACTGGTAAATCACCTAGGAAGGGTGGAGCACAACGGGGACTTAGTGAATATGTGAGGATTTATCTTCCCAGCTGTGAAGGGACGTTGTCCTCCCTGAGCTGTGCATTGCTAGATGCGTACACGATGGGCGTGCCGACCTCCTTGTCATAGATGACACCTTTCGGGGTGATGACTGGCTCGTTGCAGGGCACGAGCGTCAGGCTACACGCGTCGAGATCCTTCATGGCGTCACCGTCAAGTGTGCGCTTCTGCGTGCCCCAGCCGCGGTCGACAAAGTTGCCTCCCGCAGTGTTGTGGCCGCCAAGGAGGCCCGACGAGTGGCGACCATAGGCTGCAGCCTGACGCTCCGCGTGAGAGAAAAAGGCGCGGTCGTTGTTATTCTTGCTGTGCTTGCCCATGCTGGCGAGGGAGAGAAGAGAGCGGCTCGGGCTCCTGCGCGCGGGTGGCGCCCTGCAGCACCGCGCGGCCCACGCAATTGTATGGTATTAGTAGAAAAATAGAACAGAGCCTACTGGGGGGGGGCTCCAAACACCAAACACAGCAAATACGGCCTGTTTTGGCTTTGCTAGGAAGACGGGAACCTCGCAAACACGGTATGCTGCAAAAAAATAGGGCGGTCAAACAGATAGCCCGGTCACTCACTAGTCAACTAGAACTAGCAGTCACTAAGGCGAGAAGCGTTCAATCACCATCACCCATAGATGGAAAAGCGTCGTTCAATCGCCACCAGCCTACACATGGCACATGGAAAAGCGTTCAATCGCCATCACCCCCACAGATGGAAAAGCGTTCAATCACTACCAGCCTACACATGGAAAAGCGTTCAATCGCCATCAGCCATCACCCCCTGTGCTAAGCAGATTTTGCACGGAGACAAGCTTCGCTTCTATTTGTGGAGAAGTGTGCAACTACTTTTATAAGTAGGAGGCCAATGGGGGCCTCGCGCCCCCCTCTCTCCATCGCAGACACCCCCTGGGTGGGCCTGCACAACCAACCTCAGCCCCTGCCTGCTGGCAGGGGCTGAGCTGACACCAATCTGGCCCAGGCCTTCGCCGAGCGCGCGCCGCGCGCCGCACGCACTCGCCTGCACTGGCCCTCGCTCGTACTGACCCCCCCCTCACCACTGAGCCACAGACCACCGAGGCCGCCAGGAGGGCACCCAGGGCCAGCGAGGCGAGCGAGGGAGAGGCAGGAGAGGCCAGGGGCACTGCCCCAGCCTCCACTGCCCCCTGAGCTGCCCTGGCTGGCCCTCTGGGGGGCCCCGAGGGGCCCCCCAGAAGGGGGCCATGGCGCGCGACATGCAGCACACGCCCGTAGGAGAACGAAGAGAACGACGGGAAAAGAACGACAAAAAAACGACACGATCCAGCTCGAGAATAGGTAAGAGAACCGCCTGTTTACGGTATATCAACGGGAGGACACCCCGCGCGGCAAGCGAACACCGCGAAAGTGCGGCAGCGGACGAAGAAAGGCCGAAGGGCGGGGGCCGAGACCCCCCGGGGACAATATAAGATAGTTCAGAAGGCGTTTTACGTTTGTCTGCCACAGGAACACCCAGCAACAGGTCTGCCCCAGCCCGCCCCTTGCGCTTGGCCCGTCGTAGTGCACGCGGGCCCCCCCCCCGATACCAAAGACAAAGGAATGAAGGGGGTAGTGTAAAGGGAGTGAGTGTTCTGGGGTATAGGCGATGGCGTGAGTCGGTACCGTGAGTGCGTGGTCTTTATAGCTAGCGGTAGTAGCCTGAATCTTTTTTTTTTGTGGAGAAGTGTGAAGTGTCCTCAAAGCAACCTGCGTCCACTCTCTCCTCTATGCGCTTGTCTCGACTAATTTCACTTTTGCGGCACACCCGCCTGCACGAGAACTGAGGCCCATAATGGACTGGTGTGCTGCAGGCGACCAGCTTTATAGATGCGGGACTCGTTCATATCCACCGAATCCGCGACGCGACTTGTAGAATCTCATTGACTTCATTCAGATGCGCCACAGTGTGTTCTGAGGTACATCAGGACGGTTGGCCAGGAGGACTTGACAATGGATCTCACTGCATGAACATTATAGGTTTTGGTTGGAAATGCTCATGAATCCCTTTCATGATGATGAGGTAGATGAATACAGCAGGCTCAATCAACGACAGGATGAATTTCTCCATGTCCAGGTGGAGCTCAGAGCATATCTTTGTGAATTCCGATTCCGATGCTCCATGCGCAAGTGGGCCTAACTCGATGAAGTTTTTGATTTCGTATGGATGATTTTAAAGTTCGAATGCCTCACGAAATGCAAAGAGTCCTTTGTTCTTGATCAACTCCTTAACGCGACCTGTTGCCGACGCAATATGTCACAGTCGGGTCTCCCTCAATCAAATCTCACCCCACCCAAGCCCCACCCAAACTCCAACTCCAAGCTCCATCCCACTCGGAGAAACCCCGAGCTTGTTGGAGCTTCTGGATTAGAGTGCGGACAGGTTGGCAGACGACGTTGGAAAGAGCAGAGAACACACTCGATGGCTCGATGGCCCACCTCCACCTCCCACCTCCCACAGGCATTTTGACAGAAGCGGGCATTATAATAATAATAATCAATGTTATATCCTAGCCAACCCCACTAGCTAATTGGACATAACTTTTCAGCCCCGGACTCCCGCCATGCCTGACGGGCCAGGTGTCCGAGTGATACCGGGGGGTGGGGGCACTGCCCCCTCCCCTCGATATTTGTCCTCCCCCCAGTGCATGCACCGACCCCGCGCACCCCAGCGCGTCCTCTCCTCGAGTCCACGCTGGGGGAAAACCCCTTTCGGGTAAAAGCAACGCAGGGGGGGGGGGGGCACTCGTGAGATAGGAGCCCAGAAACGCTAATCTCCCTCGCTAGAGCGAGTGGCCGCGGCGAGCCGCGGCCCTTCCCTCCTGGCTCTGGCGCCCCCGTCTTCTCTTACCCAAACGGGGCGAGAAGACACGTATCTGCCGGAGGGGAGAGCTGCCGCTCCCCCCTCCCCTCCCTCTTCCCTTTTCCTCCTCTCTTCCCTGCGGCGGGGGCCCATGGCGCGCGCCTGCGGCCCCTCTTCAGGTCCCCAGGTGGCCTGCAGGGGCCTGGGAGCACAGCTCAGGGGGCAGGTGAGGCTGGGGCATGGCCCTGGCCCCTCCTGCCTCTCCCTCGCTGGCGCTCCGAGCCCCTGCGGGTCGACCAGAAGTACGGCGCGCAGGGTGTGATGAAGAAGAATAAATTGTCGGACTACGACTTCCTCCTGCTGCCCCTTAATGATTCGGGCGTCCACTGGACGCTCGCGGTCGTCGACAACGTGCGAAGGGTGATCAAGCACTACGACTCGTTGGGCTGGGACAACCGCAAGCTGCTGAGAAAGCTCGAAGACATCTTCACGCGCCGCTACCGAAACGAGCTCGAGGACGACGAGGTCGAATTCATCGCCACCGACGGCGACAGGTCTCTGCGCCAGGCCAATGACCGCGACTGTGGCGTCTACGCCTGCCTCGTGGCCGAGTACGTGATACACGGCAATCCGCTGCTCACCCTGCGCCCGGACCACATGACGTATCACCGGCTGCGCATCGCGCACTCCATCTACACGGACAAGCTCATGCGCCCCCCGACGCGCTACCTGTGAAGTCGGTTCGACTTCCTGCATGACCGACCACATGACGTAACGCACTCCATCTACCTTGACGAGCTCGCGCGCGCTCCGGCGCGCTACCGCTGAATCGCGCACCGCGCATGCTCCCCCCCCCACACACATCCTTGTATCGACTTTTGAGCTGAGGACCTTACCCTTCGGCAGGCTAAAACGCCATTGTTTCGTTTTCCACAACGTAAAGAAGACAAGAAAGGTCAGTGCGACGCCCACTGACAGCCCGATTCCAGTCTTTATGGCGAAGTCCAAGTCTGAATGCTGCGAGAATGCCACGGTCAAGGCGAATGATAAGAAGATGATAACCAAAGACACAAGAAGAAATATTTGTATCGCCTTTTTAAGCCCAATAACATCGTATACATTTTTGCTCCTGATACGGTAGATCGGCATGGTGCTCGCCTCTAAAGACGTGTAACGAATTTATTTCGTGAGGTGTCGTTCCGTCAATAGTGGGACATCAGTAGAATTGAGCGATCAGATGTCCACAGTTGTATATGGCCAGTTTACGTAGTTGTGGGCCGCAGGGGCTACACACATGGAACGGGTTGACATGCGCGCGCACGGCGTATCCGCGGGGGGACCGATGCACATCGCGCCGTGCCCATGCACGGCGTGCACCGATGTGATTAGCGAAGAAGCTTTGACGGCCTCTCTCTCTTATAATTTTAACAAGATCTAATGTTAAACAACTACAATACAACTGTGGACATTTGATCGCTCAATTCTACTGTTGTCCCACTATTGACGGAACGACACCTAAGTAGAGGGTCCACGGCCGCGTGTGCGGTGAGACTATTAAGAAGTTAATAGACCATAGACCATAGCCACGCGGAGGCGAGAATATTAAAAGGTTTTTTTTAGGGTGTCGAAAATATTGTTCAGCCGCGGGCACTCCCCCAAGTGTGTAGAGGTTTCATCGTTCGCTTTGCAGAAACGGCAAGTTCTGTCTCTATTCGCGAATTTGTTGGCTGTGGCTATGCGCCGATACGTTATATGTTTATAGTGTAGATGCGTATCACTCGCTGTCAGCATAGGTAAGGTATAAAGCTCGGCCAAGTGCGCCCAGACATTGTCCGGTAGCGTTAGTCGTTTTCCCCAGTTGTCGGGGCCCGTGAGGCGCCGGCGTTTGTAATGAGGCGGCATCCGGCGTGCTTGTTCGCGGTCCAGACGCGCCTGACGCTCTGCTCTTCGCACACGCAGATGCGGAGTGGCGGCGTGAAGGGTGTGGAGGTTGTTGCTAGGCTGTGCGTGGCTCTGTGCGTGTGGCGAGGGGCGGCTCGCGGCCATCTGGGTGGGCGAGGACTCGGGATGAGGACGCTGCGGTTGCGTGGCGTCGGCCATCACTTGGTCAGCCGGCGCGGTAGGGTGGGCGGAGAGAGAGGAGGGGAGCGTGGCGAGATCCATGACCCTATCTTTTTAGAGATAGTTGAGGATTGGCAAGCTTGTAGCCGCAAAATCAAAGAGCACTGGCGCCATGAGCAACAGAAATTGACATTTCTTCCGACATTCACTCGTGCCGCAGTACATCCGTATGCAAGCAGTGACTTATGCACAATGCAGCGACAAGAGTGAGCTAGCCGTTGGCAAGCCGAGGGCAAGTGGCGGCAGTAATGCTTACTTCTCGCGACGCTGCTTTTCGTTCGGCGCAGCACACGAGAAAATGAATTGTCGACGCGCACAATCCGCGGCCACATCTCAACCCGAAGATTGAGTTCGCGCCTGAGGAAGAGGCCACGGCCACACCAAATCCCCGACCGGTCTCCCGATCGCTTCGACTCACCAAGAACGCAACTCCCACATTGCCTATCCCTGGACATCTCACCACCTCGCATCTGGCTCAACCGACTGCTGATCACGAACGCATTGAGCGTTCACATACGGCTTTCACATGCGCTCGACCACTCAGCATCTACAGCGGGATCACGCTCTTAGTCCCTCCTAAGCTCAACCCATGCGCTTGGAGTAGTACTGTGCAGGGTACTCAAACGTTGTGGGATTCGGCGTGCGTTCGCACATGGGGTGGATGCATTGAGCGGGAGAGAGGTTCAGCGAGGCTCCACAAGTGCTATACTTGTTCAAAGCCGCTTGTAACACGGCAGACTGTGCAGGTATCCGTTTTCCAAAGTGGAGGCCGACAGAGCCAATTGCAGAAAGTGCCGGATACACCTCGTCCGCCACATACCCGTCTAGCATGTCATGCCAGCCGACTGGCGCTTGGATATCGATAGCAGCAGCAGGCACATCCCAGCAGCCAAAGGTGCCGTTGGTCGGCTGAATACGCTTGATGACAACGGCGAGATTGAACGGAACATTAGGTGCAGAGAACAGACCAGCACGCATCGCTTGGAGCAACGTGTCCCACTCCGTGTCCACCTGAATGTTCTCCACCAGGGAATCGGGCGCCTCCAGTGGCAAGGGGTGACGTTCGAGGCTAAATGTGCCTTGAATGAGCAGGCGACGGAGCAGGCTGGTGAGACCGAGGACTCCAGGGATGAGGCTGGTGACACATGTTGGCAGCGGGAGGTTGGCAATTAGATTGAAGAGAAACAAGCCGAATGCCTCGCCGATCGAAGAACCTCCTAGCCAGGCTGGGTGGGAGAGTTGGTAGAGCAGACCCCCCGAAACACCCGATAAGTTGATCTCCTCATGGTACTCTGCCACGATGGAATGGGTGGAGATAAATGCGATGTTGGCGCTGGCAAACTCCTCTACATCGACGGCTTTCGGCTCCCACCGCTTTGAGGTGATCGTGTACCCATCTGGCCCGTTGGGGGCGAAGCTGGAGTTCAGGCAGACCTTGTCGATCGTTCCCCTTGACGCAGCGAGCACTCGATCCACCATCATCGAGTCTGGCGTGTACTGCACGCCGTCCACCTCATACAAAGTCACAAAGTCGTAAAGGAACCTGGCATTTGCACCAAGGACAACATTGGCACTGCCAGTGACAAGGTGGCCATTGATCGAAATGGTGGGGGCGGCAGGGCTGTAGATGGGCCGCCCGACTGCTTCTGCAATCTGCTTGTAGCTGACTCGCCCCGTCACGCAGATCTCGCCCGTGGATTCTACGGTGATAGAGCCCTCGCAGAGCGCCAATGGCTGCTCTGAGGTAGGAAAACTGTCCCTCCACAGGCCATTCTGGTGGGGGCCCAGCGATGGCGCGCGGCAGGAGGTTTCACGCCGCCAGAGCGAGATGAGCAGTGAGATCAAGTCCACCTCGCAGCATTGGCACGTGCGAGCGAGCACGACGAGAAGCAGAAGGGAACGCCACGCTGCCATCCTTCTCTCAGAGCAAGACAACCCGGCGGGGGAGGAGGCCGGAGGGAGGACAGAGAAAGAGAGGAAAGAACCCCCTCAGGATAGAGAAAGAGAGGAAAGAACCCCTCTCTCGTGGAACTTTCACTTTCTTCCCTGCTTCTCTTGGGAATCGTAGAGGACTTGTGCAGCACCCTGTTATTTTTGTACGCAGTACACTTAGGCAGATACACTGGACGAGCCATGCACACCGCCCGCACACAACCCCATCGCGGGGAAGGCGCTCTAAGCTCTATTGTCGTCAAAGGCTACGGTCCCTCAACACTAAGGTTAAACCGGAACGGACAAGAAAACTCCCAGCACCCCCCCAATGCCATCGCCTCGGTGGTGCGGGGTGGCCGCGCGCGCTGATTCGGCCAGGAGTTAGAGAGAAGGGGGCGGGAGACTATGGCATCTTCTTTTCTTTGGGGTAGCTCGTTCTTTTCTTACTTTCGTAACTCAAAAAGTCCGTCGGTGCTATCCGCTATCCGCCGGTGCTTTTACTCGGGGGTTCTAGTTATATTAAGTGATATTTCGTATGTCTAAGCCTCTCGCCGCCTGCAAGAGGTCGTCAGAAATTTGCAGGTTATAAAGTCTTTATCCACCGTGTAGAGAGGGCCTATCAATTTCCTAATATGCTTTTTGCTTGGTGCGTGGAGCCCCACGTATTCCCTTTGTTTTTTTAGCCTCTGAAAGAAACCCGAGTGAAACCTTCTCAAAAACCCTCTGTTATTACTGGTAGGTGGTATCTCGTAAGGATCGTTCTTAGAATCGTCCTAACGGACCTGGATTCTGGGCTACTGAAAAGTTGTGTCCAATTCCAATTAGCTAGTGCTAGTGGGGTTGGCTAGGATTATATAACATTAATTAATTATTTATTTATTACCTGGAGTGGGTAGTCATCATAGCAGTATAGTGCATCTTCAAAGGATTTTTTATCTTGTCATCACGACGTGAAGATGAAGATGGATCACGAACAAGCAGAATTAGGATCACAAGTCACAAAGACAAACTATAGGCGTAGGAGCCAAGAGCCTACTACACTTTTGCGATAGCCCCAACCTTCTTCGTACATCATGGGTGCCCTCGGCGTGCGCGCTTTACGAGACTTCTTGTTAATCGGTGGGCCCGCGGAAAGAGCGGGCTCTTGGGCGCAACAGCCTTGGCCACAAGCCCCATGAAGAGCGCCAGAAGCCAGAAGGCATTGTGAACCCAGTCCGCTAAGGCACTAGGAGAAGCCACCAAGGCAGAGGTCTAAGTCGTTTCGGCATCAAATAAGATGACAGCCCCCGCTATCTCGACGAAACAGGCGGCACAACAAAGCAAACGCACAGGCATGAGCAGCCCACAGCTTCCTCGCTACCCTGTGTGCAACACGGGATTCGTGTTTCATCGCATCAACTTTCTAGGCATGAGGGACAAGTCGACAGTGCTGGTCTCGAGAACAATTGCCTCCTGTGGGACTGCTCACGTAGCATGTACTGATAACATCACGGATCGCAGAATTCCGAGTATTGACTGTCTTGCCTTGATTGAGGGGGCGGCCGCTGAGCAAGTGTAGCAGGACGCCAGCCGCCTTGATGCCCAAAGGCATGTCGACTGTGGAGCATACCTGCCACAATGGTGATGAAGACGCCGACATTGAACGTCATGAGCAGCAGCATGAGTAGAAATCCCAGTGAAATTGATAGCGCCTCCTCGATCGCGCCGGCAACAAAATGTTGCCCACAATCTGCTGGCAATAGAGCCACACTCGAACCTGATTCCCATGTTTTCAACTCGTCCCTGGAGTGCCTCTGAGCGTCGCGGTGGCGCTGGCGGCGGTGCAGCCAGCCCTGGAACAGACATGCGCCATATATGACCAGCAGGCTCAACATGTACTGCAGCAGTGTCGTGGTGTGCCAGAAGGAGAAGAGTAAGACGACATTGTAGCTGTGCTCGAAAGACATTGCCATCGAAGTTCCGGCAGATTGCGTGGACATGGGCGAATTCGTGGGCGAGTTCATGGAAGAGAGCAGAGACGCAATCGCACTGGGGCTGCCCTTTACATGCTCGGCACCTTGATGCTGATGCTGATGCTGCATACCGAACGGCGGAGAGCCGCCGCCTCACAGCAGACGGCGCCACACGAGAGAGAGATCCGCCCGCTACACAGTCTTCCGGGAAATGCCGGCATAAAAGAGAGTGTCGTGAACGACGGCCTAATAGGAGTAAAATACTTCAAAGTTTGAGGAGACTTCACGGCTTCAAACTTTGAGGGCCGAGAGGGCAGCATCAGTGACCCCCTCCTCCGGTGTGCTCCCCATCCCAATGCCTCCCACGGACCTCACAGAGGATGTCTCATCTCAGCACTCCTTCCCCACATTCAAGCACAACCTGGCTTCCTGGCTTGGCTCGAGCCATCCAGTCACAAGTGGGTTCCCAACACCCAACCCAACACCAACACACCAACACCGCCTGCCACCTGCCACCTGCCAAGCCCACCGCCCGCCACCTGGTGGCAGAAGCAGAAGATGATTTCTGGTCTGGGTGGTGGGTTCCCGCCAGATGCGCTGCCAGACGATCTGGCAAGATCTTGGGCTTTCCTGCACTCGCCGCGGCGTAAAGTGCCACTACGTGGTACCCATACCTATATGTGGCCCGTCGTGAGGCCGCCCACGGGTAAGCCACGGGTCTCGCTTCATCGATCAGCACCCAATTTGTCACTGTCACTGTGCACTGTAAAGTGGCACTGTCAGCAGAGAGAGGAGGGCCGCGAGGGCAGCCTCAACGAGGAGGCTCGTTAGCCATGCGTGGACGCCCGCGTCAGTGAGCTGGTCCTCGTTACCTCCTTGTACCTTGTTCTCGATGCCGAGGTGCTGCCGGCTTTGGATGCGGCTTTGGACGCGGAGGTCTCTGCGAAAGTCCACGGCATGGCTGAGAGCGTCGGTGTAAGTAACCATTGTATCCGACGGCTGGACGAACGTGCAACACAAACCGATCATCAATCATCAACGCCTTGGTGTCAATCAATAACTAAGTTTATACTTGGTTGACCCATGGGGGGGCACGAGCCCCCCCCTCTCTCAACTCCTCCCCTGCCATGGGGGAGGAACCAGCCGCACGTGGAATCGAAGGTGAGCGCATAGATAATGAGAGCGTTAGCGCGGCCAAGGTCGCGCGCGTGTTGCACGCACTTGTGCACGTAGCGACATTCGGCGCCCAGGGCGCAGAATCCGCCCTTGGGTTGTTTTCCCGGGGCTCCGGCGCTCGCGCGCGGGAACGCGCAAACTATCATGCATTTGCCGTCTTTCCATGCGCCCGGGTAGTCGTGCGAGCGGTTGCATGCCTTGCCCATGATGTTCATGGGGCATTTCCCATTAGGGAAGCGCTTGCACAGCTCCGGGGCGTTCGGGTTCATGGCTTCTTGGACGGTCATCTTCGGCGGAGCCGTGCGCTTGCGTTCTTCGCGCTCTAGTCGTGCGGCTTTTTCTTCCTCGCACACGCAGATGCGCAAGGGGGGATGGAACGCCATGGCGTAACTTTTGTTGTATCCTTTACAGCCCTTGAGCCCCGAAGTCGCGTTCCGTCAAAAGAGGGCCAGGTGATTTTTTTGTCATCCATATACTCCTGTTTTCTTTTTAGGTAGCCACACTAATATTAGTGGTACAAGGCTAATCACGCTCCCCCCCCCCCCCCCCCGCCCCTCTCAACACGCGGTAACTCCCAGCTACGCGGGCTGAGTTTTCATCTTCTTCGTCTTTTTTTCACATCCCTCTTCCACGTCGTTCTCCTGGCAGGCGACGATGTCGCTCGGCTGATCTTGGATGGCGAGGTCCGTGATGCGTGAGAGGATGTCGCTTGGCCGGTTCTCCATGTAGAGCTTGCCAGCTGCTCGGCGCACTTGCACCATGGGATTCGTTTCAGCGTACGCGACCGCCATGATGTATTCCATGCAGAGGTACGCGACGGCGGCCTGCTCTCCAATGTATCTAGTCTTTGGGACTGGGATCTTGTCGTACTCGTCGGAGTAGTCGCCGACGAGCATGAGCTGTGCCTTGCACCAACGGCCCATGTATGGCTCGATGAGTGCCCACATCGACGGGTAGCGTTCCTTGGCCAAATCCACGCGGAAGTCTCCACATCCACGGCCCATGCCGGAGGCTGTGACGAGCAGCATCGCCAGGATGGCACCGCCCATGCCCTCCTCCATGTGTTCGCAGAATCTGAAGGCTGGGGTGCGGATCTCCTCGTAGGTGCGGTGACCGAGTCGCTTGGCGATGAAGACAAAGGAGCGAGGAGGGTTGTGGAGGAGGAAGAGGAGAGTGAAGCGGGGTGTTTAGGTTCTTGATGTCCCCGCCAAGCTCGCGGCAGTTGCGGACGGAGTACTCGATGGGGAAGGGAGCCCCGTTGATGGTGAGCATGATTTTGCCCGGGAAGTCGAAGGAGGCGAATGTTCCGTGTTTTGGGGCAACATATAGGTGGTATACTTCCTTCTTGCCCTGAGTTTCGAGAACCCCTTCTTTGGTGAGGATCTTGGTGCGCTCCTGATTGCCTTGGAGAAAAAAGAAGCCTTGGTTCTCGACCGCCTTGGCGAGCGAGCTAATCGTTATGAGGCTCTTCAGCTCGAACTTGTAACTTGTAGTTGCGCACCACTAGGTGCGCTGAGGCGTCTTTAAACGCGCTAGCCAATGCTTTGTTGGACGCCCGCGGAAGCTCGTTGAATTTCTCGTCAAGTGTTTGATATTTGACCGCGATCGGGCAGGGAATACCTGCCTTGCGAAAGTCCGCCACATCCTTGTATTCCTCGCGGAATTGATTGGCGCAGTCCGCCGTGACGAGTATCTCCCGAGGGCCGGAGGCGCTCTTGGACAAGAAGTCGGGCTCGAGGTCTACGCCCTCCAACTTGTTGAGGTGCGCGACAATTGGCAATTGCGCCGAGGATCTCTTCGTCCTTGGCCTTGTGTCCCTTCTCATACGACGTAAAGGTGATGATGATCTTTTGGGAATTTGGAAATTCGGTCTCCTCCTCGGGCTCGGTCGGGCTCGAGATCTTCGTCCAGAAGGGCCACCTGTGCGGCCGGGGTGGGGTGTGGGGTTAGCCTCACGTGTGATCTTGTTTCATTCTGGCCTATGTGGGACTCCTTGCGTCCGTGTCTCCGTCGCCCCCTCCCGGGGGTTTGGTGTGGCTTGTGTGTTGTGATGGTCCTCTCTTGTGTTGGTTGCGCAACTAAGTTTATACTTAGCTCGCCCATGGGGGGGCACGAGCCCCCCCCTCTCTCCACTCCTCCCCTGCCATGGGGGAGGAACCACCCATCCTCCTGGCACGCCTGATTGATGGCTTGCCAGGAGGCCACTGCCCTGCTGACCCTCTCTCCCACTGACAGGCTCGCCTGATTCGCCCATCCTGGCCCGGCGTGGCCAGCCCATTGCTCCAACCCCTCCTCCCTCCTCCCCCCCTGTTCGACAGGTAGACAGGTGGAGCGTGGGGGCCCCTGAGGCTCAGGAGCGCCAGCGAGGGAGAGGCAGGGGAGGCCAGGGCCCAGCCCCAGCCTCCTCTGCCCCCTGAGCTGGCCTCCATGAGCCTCCAGGGTCGCCAATGGGCAGCTGCAGGCCTGCCGCAGGCGCGCCATCGCGCGTGCCGCAGGAGAGGGGAGAGAGAGCGCGGAGAAGGGCTCCGCCCACCAAAAAATAGGTAAGTCCCGCACCTGTTTACAAGATAA
>CM030935.1:1872387-1892339 GCA_018136815.1 Isochrysis galbana
CCACTACAACGCCATCCTTGCTGCGTGCGCTGACGCCGGCCGACGCCGAGAGGCTGATGCTGGCAAGGCCGCTTGCAGGCTGCTCGACAAGATGTTAGAGAGGGGTGTGGAGCCTGATGCGCGCTCTTTTGCTTCGGCTATTGCCGCGATCGACGTCTCATCGGGGACCCATCAGGTCACCTTGCTCTTGACCCAGTATAACGAGGCGGCAGGCATCGCAGGTGGTGAGATGACATCAGGCACTGTAGATGGCGCCCCATTCGTGTACTCTGCAGCGATGCGCGCTTACCTGCGCGGCTCGGAGTGGCAACGTGCCCTCGATACGCTCGATGCCATGCGTGACTCTGGCGTGCAGCCCGACTTGCATTGTGTTGGGGCGAGTCTCGAGGCATGCAAGCATGGGCGCGACGGCAAGCGGGCCCTCCAAGAGATGCGCGCCCTACGTGATGCGAATGGGGCGAAGGCGTGGAGCGGCGTGCTCGTATCGTCGGCCATGGGGGCTTGTGTCCGTTCCGGCATGTGGGAAGCGGCGATCGCCTTGTTTGACGAACACGCTGCCGACATTGCGGGCGGAGAAGCAGCCGATTCGGCTTCCAGCGGCGTTCCGCAGGGAGACAGAATGCCGGACTCCTTTTGCTTTGCGGCAGCTCTCGCAGCCTGCCGTCGCGGCGCGCAGGCTGAGCGTGCCCTCAAGCTTCTCACGCAAGTGGAGCCTCGGCTTCGTGCCGACATCCCAAAGGGACAAGTCGGAGGGCGGCCAGGTGCCGATGTGGCGGCAACCACCCTCGCGCACATGCGTGAACAAGCCGTAGGTGCATGCGTTGCCGCCGGAAAATATGCTGAGGCCATTCGATGCCATCAAGAGGCGCCCACGACTCCAACCGTCCGGTCGCTAGTCTTCGCTCTTGAGGCGTGCGGCGCTCTCGGACTCGCCACCGGAGCAGGAGCCGAGTATGCCTCCACGGCAGCAGCTTTATACGCCCTCCAGCCTGCTGACGGGCTGTTGGGACCAAGCGATGACGAGGTGGATGTGGCACTGTTGTCTGCCCTCGCCTCGTGCGGCGCCTGGGAGCTTCTATTGCGCTCGTTCGATGGGCTTGGCATCAAAGCCAAGGCCAAGAAGGAGTGCCTAGCACTCGCCGCACAGGCGGCTCTCGCGTTGGACTCCCCCCGTGCGGCCGAGTTGGCGTCGCTCGCCGAGAAGGCCCGAGGGTGAATCGCGCTGGCCAGTGCGAGAAATCGGATGCTGTTCGCCCTGGCCGTCAAGGCCTCACTATGTCAGTTGTCGAGGCCCACTTGGACTTTTGACGAGGCTGGCGTGATTCATAGCGTGAAGCCAACCGAGAAGGCACGACGCACCACCCGAACTCGATTCTGCAAGGCAGAGGGGCACCTCCTGGCGCCCACGTGTCGTTCAAACTCTTTGACTGCCCACCAATACCATTACCCGTCCCATTGTGGAGCTCGAGTCCGTCTTTCTTACATATGCCGTCATGGTGTTTTAGCGGACGGTCTTGAACACCGTGGTTCGATATAGTGTGCTCATCGCACACTTTTCTTATGGACGCACGCGCAAAGGACCTGTCCACAGCCCGCGGCACTGCGCGCGCCTAGTCTTGTTTGGTTGTCTTTATGGTGCGTTACATGTGACGTATTTTCGCCCGCGTGCATTGCGTGTCTTTCTAATTTGTGATGTGGAACTAGACGACTAGTACTAGCGCTCACTCCGTTGTGACCCTGCATACCATGCCTGTGTGATAAAGTGAGGAAATGGTGCCGTGGGTACCAAGGGGGGACCTTGGTGCTCACGGCACCACTCGTAGCAGCAGCCACGGCTGTGGCTCTGGCCGCGCAGGCGGTCGAGCGCGGCGCCTCGGCACTTATGGCATAGCGCCACACGCCAAGCGCAAGTGCGAATTTCACGGTGCTAGCGCCAGCGTCCATCCCGCTTGAATATTTCGCCTGCGGGGCAAAGCCACACAAGGAAGGAAACAAGGAAGAGAAAGCCAACAAGAGAGCGACGATGCGACGGAGGAGCCGACAGCGAACGGCGGTTACCGCTACCGCGAACGAATAGGTAGAAAGTAAGGAGGGAATCTACGTGCGTAAACCAAAAGGGGCGAGAGGGTGCAGAGAAACAAGCTGCTATGCGCACGCACGGCGCCCCCGCGGGGGGAACCGAGGCACATCGCCGTGCGCATCCACGGCGTGCACATGGGTGATTGCAACTCATCACACCCTTCCCGTGAGAGATCTCTCTTATACTGCGTGTTTATGTAATTGTAAACCGCAAGGAAACAAGCTGCTATGCGCACGCACGGCGCACGGCGCCCCCGCGGGGGAACCGAGGCACACGGCGTGCACATGCACATGGGTGATTGCAACTCATCACACCCTTCCCGTGAGACATCTCTCTTATACTTATACTGCGTGTTTGTGTATTGTGTATTTGTAAACCGCAGAGAAACAAGCTGCTATGCGCACGCACAGTGTCTCCATGGGGACGCGGGTTCGTCACTCTGTCGCCAAAAACAGATCAATCCCTAAGAGCACGTGGTAGATTTGTATATGGACATTTGATAGCTCAATTCGACTGATGTCCCACAATTGACGGAACGACACCTAAGGGAAGGGGGCGTGGCTACGAGAAAGTGATTCAGTGCCACGTGCGAGGCGAGGATATTAAAAGGTTTTTTTGTTTTTTTTGTTTGACCGCCCTACGATTTCGCCCTCCGCATCCCCCTGTGAGTGACCGGGCTAGAACGTTGTTTTTCTCGGGTTTCATCCAGCTTTACTCGGTAGTCGAGCAAGTGAAACCCCCGGAGTGAGACGCGAGTGAAACCTTCGCAAAACCCCTCCGGAGTACTTTACTCCTAGAGTACAGACTCCTGCTTCTCTCCTTCCTTTATCCTTTACTCCTTCCTAGAGCTAGACTCCCCCCCTCCCCCCTCCCCAAGCCGTCCCTTCCCCTTCCCCCCCTTTCCCCATTTCCCTCTCTCTCCGCCTTCTTCCTACCCCCCTTCCCCCCCCCCCTTCCCCCCCCTCTCCCCTCCCCCTCCCCCTCGCGCGCGCCACCCCCTCGCGCCCGCCGCGCCATGCCGCCCGCGCGGCGCGCCCGACTGTGGGTCGTCCCACTCCTCTGCCTGCTCAGCGGGGCGTACGCGCCGTGGGACGTGCCCACCAGCGAGCGGCGCCTCATCCTCGACGTCACCTTCGAGACAAGCAAGGACTACGACATCACCTCCGCCTACGCGGTGCGCGGATGGAACACGACGGAGGGCAGCATGGCGATCCGTGTGCCCTCTGTCGCGGCGCGGCACGGCGGCGGGTACGGGATGGAGGTCAAGGTGGAGCGCGCCTTCACGCAGAACTTCCACGCCCAGTTCTCCCTCCCTCATTTCATGCCGCGCGTGCCGCATTCACTCTACCAGCTCACCTTCTGGGCAAGGATGGTCGGTCCGCCTGATGCGATGCCTGAGGTCTCCTTCATGGATGTGGACGAAGGGTACGACTGGGTCGGCGGCGCCAACATTATACTGAGTGATCAGTGGCAGCACATCGCGATGGAGGCGGTGGCGACGCTCCCAAAGCACCAGATGCATGAGATTCAGATTGCTTTCATGGTGCGTGCTTGGGGCATACGGATTGGCGCTCCGTGGTGCACGCAGTCAGTGTCCGCCAGCTGCCTGCCGCACGGATGTCACGTCGCTCAAACGGCTCTAAGAAGCTATTTCGAACGTCTGATAGACGCCTGTTGGCACCACATAGCCCACTAGCCAACAACAAAACCGATCATGAGCCTCTCTCATCCAACCTACCTTGATTGTGTGATGATTTCATGGCCTTCTTGTACCGTCTAGCCTCAGGCTGATGTTACCCCTCCTTTCCTGCGTTCACCCTTGGCTGCATTAGGTGGGCAAGGTTCCTGCAACCTACTACTTTGATGACATTCAGCTCTACGAGCTGGACGTCTTCTCTCCTCCTCCACCTAGCCCACCGCCGCCGCCGAACGTCCTCCTGTGGCTCGATGCGGAAGGAGGACCCAAAGGTGCACAGGTTGTGGTGTCTGAAGGGAAGAGTGGCAAGATGATCTCGGACCTGAGCTCAAAGGACGCTGCTCATGAGGGCACATACGGGTTTGAGCTTGAAGTGCAGCAGGTGTTTGAGCAGGACTGGTACGCAATGCTTTCGTTGCCTGCCTTTCTAGTGACCGACCACTTGCGCACGTACACTCTCACCTTTTGGGCCAAGTCATCAGCCAATCCGAAGCCGCGGCCACATATTGCGTTCCAGGTGAGCATGCAGCACAGCAAACGCATTGAAGCAGCTCGCATGTCGACGACCTCTTGCACACAGCCCTGGCACGATGAATGTGCTGACTCTAGCCGCGGCACCTCTTTCCACATAGGATGAGGACAATAATTATGCATACATCTCAGGCGATTACATCACCCTCTCCGCCATTTGGCATCAGTACACCGTCAACCTCGTTGTGCCAAAGGCGAGACCTTCCCCGGGACACAAGACTAGCCTTTGCTACCAGAAAGTTCTCCTAAAACGAGCTCATTTTAATTGGTTGTTTCTCACGAAAGTTGTCTTGTTTTGTTTTGGCACCAGGAGCTCCGCGCGCACAATGTGATCGTCAACATCATGGTTGGATCCTTTGCGGGCACATATTACTTTGACGAGTTCGAGATCTCGAATGCAGATTACGTGATGCCACCTCCGTACCCACCCTCGCCTCCACCTAGCCCGCCGCCTGGAGTCATGCTCACGTATGGTGCAGAGGACTACGCCAGAGGGCTTATCAACTCGCAGGTGTGGTGTTGTCCGGCTTTCGAGGGGTATCGCTCTTGAGGCCCGATTTTGCTTCAGGACGACCGCACTCAACTCATAGTCATGCTAATACTTTCAACCTGCCCCCAAACACCTCATTGCACATCAGGCATGGCCCGAGGGCAAAATGACCGTGCTACCTCAGTCCGAGCTTGCCAATCACGATGGCAGTTACGGTTTGTTAATCGAAGTTTCTCGACCATTTGAGCACGACTGGCACGCACAGGTGCGGGCTGTGGAGTGGTCAGCAATGCGGGCTGTCGAGAACGGCCAGCAATGTGCACTACACATCCTGGAGGACGATGCACGTGCCCTGCTGGTGTAGCATCTGCCATAGGAATCCCTTGCCTCTAGTATCCTCTCCTGCAAGTCCGAGAGGCGCTGCCTGTGTGTCAAATTCTTTCGTTCGCCCGCGCAAGGTCCAATGGCGTTAGCCATTGGTTCCCATGCTTGCAATCGCTCGCATCGGCAGCAGCGCTATGCTCTCCGGGTTGTTGTGCATCTACCAGGCTTCCTAATAGTGATCCGTTAAGACCCTTCTCGCCCACTGTGGACGCAGGTCTCATTCAAACCGTTCACGCCTCCGGACACCAATCACGGCTACGTTCTCTCCTTCTGGGCCCGTGCCACCCCTCAGGGTTCGCAAGAAGCAGGATCGCCCAAAGTGGTCTTCCACGACGCGGACGACGCCTTCGTTCCCCTAAAGCAGGCGCGTTGACCCACCCACCCCTTCCGCAGAAGCCCCGCGCTCATTATTGGTTCGTCATATGTTCCCGTTCCATCTGTGTCCGCTCCTCCGACTTTTTTTTCTGGCGTCTCACATCGCCGTCACCGAACCATTTGTCTATTGTTGGGGACGCCTGCCTTGCCTCCTCGCAGCCTGTTCAGCCATTCATCGCCTTCTCCTTACGCCTGCCTCCCAGGTCGTCGTCCCAATGACCGCCGACTGGAACCTATACCAAGTCGACTTGGCCATCGCCCCCTATCGGCAAGGCCACTCTGTCGTGGTCTCGTTTTGGGTGGGCGAATTTGCGGGTTCTTACATGATCGATGATCTTCAGGTTTCTATCACGTCCATGTTCTCGCCACCGCCTCCTTCACCTCCTGGCGTTCACGTAGAAGCCGTGCCGCCTCCATCGCCTGCGCCTGGAGTGCTCCAGCTGCTCTTGTTCGAAGAATCCGACGAGGACGTTACTCCCGAGGTACTTGCCAACAACGGTTCGTGGTCAGTTTCCATCCCGGATCCACGCGCAGCCCACACCGGCTCGAAAGGGTTGTATGCGCTGGTGGACAAACCGTGGGGAGTTGCAAGCCTCGCGCAACTCCTCCTTCCTCGCTACGTGCAGAGAGCCGATCGCGAGACGCTACTGCATCTCTCGTTTTATGCCAAGGTATGTGTCGCGTACTTACCCTGCTGAATAATACCAAGGAATGCCCGTCTTGGGAGTAAAGCGAGCCCCTCGGCCGTACCCCACTCTCCAATGTTCACCATGACATGGCAAGTGCAGCTCATGTTCAAAGGGGTGTACCAATTCCTTGTCCAGGTCGAGAAACTTAGGGCATTGGATCCCCCGCCAACTGTGACCGTCGCCTTCGTGGATCTGAACCAAGCTGGCGACCCCATCGCCACCGAGGAGATCTCCATCACTAGCACTTGGCAGCTTCACTATGTGGTCATCGACTTAAAGCGCGAGCACGTGGGGCACCAGATTCGGCCATACCTCTACCTAGGCAAACACGCCGGGATCTTCGCTTTCGACGACTTCGAATACAAAGAGATTCCCATCGAAGACGGCATGGCCTGGCTCCAGCGCGCTCCCGAGCGGATACAAGCTCATCGAATGCGCCGTTTCGAGCTCTTATTCCTAGATCGGGATGATTGGCCTATCGACTATGGGACGGTTGACGTACGTCTCGCACGTCACGACTTCGAATTGGGCGTTTCGCTAGAAACACGCCTCGAATCGCGCCTCTCGCCAATCGACTATCAGTGGCTTCTTAGCGTCGCCTCGAAACACTTTTGGGCGGGCACGCTCGCCTCCCAGCTTCAATGGTCTACATACGAACCCGCTCAGAACGATATCGATGCTAGCTTCGCGGCCTCTGAAGAGCTCATCCGTTGGACCGAGGATCAGGGCTGGCTTCCTATGGTGGCCTCGCTATTCGATGGTGGCCAAAGCGACCAAAACCATTGGACGAATCAACTAGCCTGCCACGAGCTCGAGACGCACTTGCATACTCGCATCTCGCGTGATCTGACTGCGTTCAAAGGACGCATCGGCCGGTATGAGTTGTGGCGAGATACGATGAAGTCACGGGAGTGGATCGACAGATGCGGCGAGGAGCTGTTGATCAATGCCTGGAAGTGGGCAAAGGAGGTGGACGCGACGGCGACGCTGTGCTCATTAGAGAGCGATATTTTGACGCCGCTTACTCTCACCCGAGCGGAGGCATATCACAATACGTTGTGGGGGCTTTCTTCGAAGGGAGTGCCTCTTGGGGCAATCGGTGTTCAGGTGAGAGAACAACCGCGGAGGCCCCGATTCCAACGCGGGCGACGGTAGCCCTTGTTTCGGTGCTGCACCACACAGCCACTTGCTTACATGCATGGCTGCTAGCTAATGTCCTGCCTTTGCCGCCAGCCATGCACAATACCCGAGATGTCATTGTCACGCGAGCCTCTCGAGCTCCCCTTCCTCTGTCACCGCGCTTCCCCATGGGCACCAAGAGCGCTGCAAGTGCACCGGCTTGCCTTGTTCCACCTGCCCGCAGGCACATTTTCAGGGTCTTGCCTTGTTCCACCCGCCCGCAGGCACATTTTCAGGGTGAGGTAGACGCGTCTACGGTAAAGCATCGACTCGACGTGCTGCGTGAGCTTCGGAAGCCTATCTACATTACGGACCTCACCATTTCTGGGCTCGAACCAGGACAGCACGCGTACGAGTTCGAAAAGATGTTGCGACTCGCCTTTTCGCACGACGCGGTGGCGGGCATCACCATCGGCGGGCTATGGGACGGCGCCCTTTCTGGCGCTGACGTCGCAGCGGGCCGAGGCCCAGGTCTCTTTACCCTGGATCAACAGCCCAAGCCAGCATTGCTTCGCATGGATGGGCTTTGGGGAGAGGAGTGGAACACCGCCGTTTCACACGGGATGACAGTTGACGGCACGGTTGCCGTCGACGGTTTTTATGGGGTTTACACATATGAGCTGCGGAACGGCGACCAGGTATGCAAGGGCGAGTTCGAGCTGTCCAAGAATCTGAGCGCGCCTAGAGATGGTAGATACATGAAGCCCGAACGAATAACGCTACGATGCGACTGGCATCTTTCTTGGCACTATCCCATTTGGGGGACTCCGGCGATCATCTCACTAATTTCAGTGGGCTGTTTGTTTGCTTGCTATCGGAAGCGGAGCGATCTGATACGCAAATCGGACGATGCAAGATTCTCCAAAGGCTATGCTAGTACCAGGGGCGCTCGTGGACAAAGAGTTAGGATGGTAGACACAGAGATGGAGGACGTGCCGTTTTAAGTGGAGTTGCTGCTTGGTGGGTCGCGCTTTTGGACCGAACCTCCAACTTCTTTCCACAGCGATGGTGAGTGCTAATATTGGAGCTTCGGGGTATGCCGCAGCTTACCCAGTATCCATCACGGACGTCGCGCGTGGGATACCTATGTCTTCATCTCGCCTTCGCCTAGTGGTTCGCTATTCCACCGATTGGTCTTTATCTCTGCACCTTCCATGAGCTCTTTCTCGCTCTTGATGACGGCCTCCCCATCTACCAAATTCATGTATTGTTGTATTGTGCTTCTGTTTCGTGCCGCCACTCATCTGCTCGTTTAAGCCTGAAGAGAAGGATGTCCCCCCACTCTCATTAGCCTGCTCGGACTCCCACCTGTTCCTACTTCCCGGACTCACCTAGCACCCTCTGAGAACCTAGAGTGAGCTGTTAAGTACTTCATCAAGATGTCGCCCTAGTGCCAGCCAGGCACAACTATCGTTAAAGCGATAGGGTCAATGGAAGTCGCGTTCCGTCAAAAGAGGGCCATGTGAGAGGTGCGATTGTGAAAAGTCGATTTTTCCCGTCCCCACCTCTAGCGGGGGAGTCACTCACCGACGCCATGGATTTTCGTGGGATAGAGGGGGTTCGCGGGGGGGGGGGGGGTCTGGGGGGGCAAGTAAGGGGGGTCCCTGGGGAATCCTTGGACACCCAGGAGGGGTGAAAAATAGTGGTTGAAAAGAGTGAGTGACCGGGCTACTAATGAGGGAATGAGGGGGGAGCGGGGGAGCAGCGGGTGTTGGGGTGAGCGGCAGGGGCAAGGGCGATGTCAGCGTCTCCCTATTGTCCTAGGGTAGTGGTATATCAACGCTAGCCGGCTTTTTCAAGAGTTTCCTTTTCTATGTGCACCGATGACTCGCTGTCGACCTCGAGCATGAAGAATCTACATGCGGGGGCGCGGCTGCTGCGAAGCGGAAGCGGTTGGCGGATCCAATTCGGCCGTGTGTGATGTGCTGAAGACGCGTGCGCGGCGAGAAGGCTAAGAATTTTAATCTTGGGTCAAGGTGGACCTCCTTATCCGTCACATCAATCACACGCTTCACGCTTGCACTTGCGCTTCCCATAGCACACCATGTTACCCTTATCCATGTAGTGCTGCGCACTCCGCACAATGTCACCTTATCCTTTTATGGTTGCGCACTCACTACTCCCGTGAAAATTTGCGGCCAAGAAATCCAGGCGTAGAGGGCGCGCATCCTGAGCTGTTAGACCCTAACCGTTTGCGTTAAGCACACCTGCCTATAGCCCTGCATTGAGAGGCAATCACCGCAATTCGCCTCGGAGGTTGTTGGCCTCCACACTCAACTTTGCTTTGTCCAGATCGTCAATGGCTTGAATATGCCGTCGCCGAGGGATTGCTTCTTCGATCGCGGAGAGCAGTGACGTTGCAGGCCCACTCGATGGGCAGGTTTGCACATGGGCGACCTTGTCTCGTCGAATGATAGGTGCTTCGCGGCAGTCTTGCCCGATTTCCCAAATCATTACCCCCTGCAAGCCGAGAGAGATGGCCAGTCTGGTTTTGCGCGCGATTGTCGCCGGGCCATTGAAGTAGTAGCCACGAGTCTCGTCCGTGTTCCGCGACACCACAGGACCGTCAGGAAAGTCGGCTGGCTTGAGAAGATCCTCGTAAGATTTCCAATCACCAGTTGAGACTGATCGCCCATAAAAAGGCATGCCGAGAGTCACCTTGGAAGGTGGCAGGATCGCGACTGCCTGCTGCGCGACCTGCTGGGCAAACTCATACGTCGAATGGCGACCACCTTGATCGTAGGCCATGATGTGCATGGCGTCGACGTACTTGGCCATTGGAGCCAGCATGCGCTCTTGTCTTCCGTCAGGATAGTAGGCAAGGGTGATGAGCCTGCCCAACGGCCGAAAGGCTTCTCGAGCCTCCTTGAGCAAGAGCCCGAGGCCGCGATAGTCGCGGGCTACTACGTCGTCATCCTGATACCCATGGCCAAAACGATAGCCGGGATACTCCCAATTGATGTCAACGCCGTCCAAGCCGGCTGTCTGGCATAAGCTCAGAAGGGCATTGATGAAGGCGCGCCGCCTATTGCGCGTGCTCACCGCAGCGGAGAAGCCGGCGGACCTGCCATTACCGCCCACGCAGATGAGCATCTTTTGGCAGTGTGTCCGCGCCTCCTCACGCAGCGACCTGCGCGGTATCCGCTCCATTGCACCGAGGAGGCCATCGTGCTGCACCTCAAGAGAGAAGAAGATGAGGTGCGTGACCACACGGCAGATGCGCTCGAAGTTGGCGGCGTCGTACCGCCACTCAGGGAGGTAGGCGGCCACTGTGAAGTTGGTCGGGCCCGCTGTCCCTGCACCATGCGCCGCCCCTGCACCATCTGCCGCCCCCGCCCCCTCCGCCGCCGCCGCCGCCGAGGCCGCCCCGAGCAAGAGCACGGTGACCTGGGACGGCCGCATCGGGTTTCCCGCCCTCGGCACTCGGCACATACATACATCTTGCGCATACTTTTCTTATTCTTCTGAATAGTTCTGTAGTAGGAATTCTATCTTCAGAAGTGAGTTCGCAGCAACTATCGGATGCTAAGTAAGATATGCCTGAAGGGAATCATCCTTTTGCCTTGGGATTAAAACACAGCAAAGACAATGGAGTGTTGAGAGGGAGAGGAATTTTCGAGCGTTACTAACTGCCTTGTGAACCGCGGCTACTGTGAAACGTAAAAAACTTTATCTCTATCTCTTAAGCGGTTAAGCGGCGATGCACCTTGGAAGGTGCTGCATCTGCATGTCGCAGTTGCCTCGAGGACGGGGTGTGTTTACAATACATGGAATGTCTATTTACCGTAATATATGGCGCTCAGAGCACTCAACTGTTAGGGCGGTCAAACAGGGGCTTTTTAACTATTAGTAAGGGTTGGGGTTGGGCTGCATTTTTTGACCGTGGCGCGAGGCCCAATAAACAATAAAAAACCTTCAGGGGGGGCCACCTGCCGCCACGAAAATATTCGCCAGGAAATGGTGCGATTCTCCCCTCCCCTCCCCCCCTCCGTCACGCGCGCTCACGCTCTACCCGTAAAGAATTGGCGGTCGCGCCCGCGGGGGGATCGATTCCTTTATATCTAAGCTACATTCGGCATTTGATTCCCGCCCGATGCAGCATCATCCTGGGTGTTCTTGGTCGTGGTGGCACATATCTTGTTGCAAGTGAAGGTGAGGCGTCCACCACTTTGTTTGTTCTCCTTTTTCATCTTAGCATCATAGAGGTTGGCCTTGATCTTGGCTTGGAGGCCCTCGGGCACCTTGTCCCAATCGATCAAGTGCGCGGTGTCGGGGTTGGACCAGCAAATGCCCGTGTGCATGCGGTCGCAGTGGGAGCAAGGCTTCTTGTCCTTGTTGTTGTTGCTCCTGCCGCCTCCACGCCCACCTTGGCCAGCCTTGAAGCCCGCCTCATAGGCCTTCTTGATGGCATCCGTGTCGTCCTCGGTCTTGGTCGCTTGCATTGCACGTTGGCCCGGACGCACCGTGGAGCGCACCGCCTCATGCATATGGGCGATGGCCGCAGCCTCCACAAGGTTCTTGTGCACCATATCAGGCCTCTTGCGGTGCTCAACTTCCAAGGAGCCCCATGCCTTGTCCACTTCACGAAGGACTCCTTCTCCACATCCAATGAAGCTCGCTTTCATGTCGAGGCACAACTCGGCCACGGAGACTTCGCGCGCGGTGCCCTTGAGTCCTTGGAAGATGCCAAACATGTTGTCAAAGCGGTTGGTGACCTCCTCCCTTGAGGGGAACTCCTGGAGGTTGGTCATCTTGAGTGTGTCATACTCCATCTTCTTGTCTTCAGCCTTGTCTTCGGTGTTGACCGCCACGTGCAACTCGTCGATGTGTTTGAACGCACGGTGGCCGTCGTACTTCTCTTCCTCCTCATCCGTGTAGAGCACATCCAAGGTGGCCACAAGCTTGTCATCCTTGATGCACATGATGAGGAGGTCATATGCCTTGTTCAATTCCACCTGGGTGGCTTCCTTGTCCTTGTTGGCGTCACCGACGCTTTCCGTCTTGTTCTTGAGCATCGCACGTCGGCAACCGTTCTTGCCGGCCATCGCGAGCAACTTGGGCCTGAATGCTCTCCATTCAGCACCATCCTTGTTGTAGAAGAAGATCTTGTCATTGTTCTTGTCCATGTCTCTTTGTCTCTCGGCGGGGGTACCAGATGAGTGGCGAAAGCTCTCTTGTTACTTGTCTCTTAGGGGTCTCTACCCTTGCACGGTCCGTTGTCCGTTCAAACGACTCAACCGCCGTAACCGACTCAACCGCCGTAACCGACTCAACCGCCGATCACGTAACCGACACAAAAACAAAACCCCAACAAGAACAAATGCTTTGCACACCACCTAGCCATGCCATAGCTAGGCTAGGCCTTGGGTTCACGACACACATGAAGCCTTGCATGAAGCCTTGCGCTTCTCAGGCGGCGCGCCCTTGCGGGTGCTAGAGCTGGACCTGAACCGCGTGGGTGAGCGCGGCACGCTCGCTCTGGCGTCGGCGCTCTGGCGTCGGCGCTCGGCGCGGGCCTGCTGCCGTCGCTGGAGCAGCTGCGCTTCGACCGCAACTTCTGGGCGTGGAGGGGCATGGTGTCGCTCTGCCGCTCGCTGGTTGGCGCGCCGCGCCTATGCGCGTTTGCCGCGGAGGCGAGCTGCGACGCGTGGGAGCGCGAGTGCGTGCCGGAGCTGTTGAAGCTGCCGAGCCTGCGCTGGGTCTCTCCCTCGGTGCCGGGGGGAGAGAGAGCGCGGAGAAGGGGGTGGGCGGAGCGAGAGCACCAGCCACCGAAAAATAGGTGAGTCCCGCACCTGTTCACAGAAAAAAGTCGGGACTGAGGACGCCGCCAGCCCGGTAGGCAGAGGAAATCGCAAGAATATATTTTGTTGTCTTGATACATCTCTCTCACCTCCTCTCTTTTACCTTCTCCCTCTCCCTCTCTCCCTCCCTCCCCTGCCCCCCCCCTCCCCCTCTCTCACTCTTCCCTCCCCGCCTCTCGCTCTGCCTGCACCGGGCAGTATCCGAGAGCGAGAGGGTCGAGCCTCCACTCCTCCCCGCCACGACGTTCGCACCGCGCGTCCCGTGTCCAGACTGCCACCGCCGCTTCGCGCCCGACCGGCTGAGTCTGCACAAACGACAGTGCGCCCCCTCTCGCCACGGCTTCCGCGCGACGGTCACTGCGCCGGGTGGGCTCCCCACTGTGGCCGAGCGCAGCTGGCCTGAGCCTCTCGACCACCCAGATGCCACCAGCTCGGCCCCCGAGAAAAGAGGGCCGTGCGACCACTGCGGCCGCAGTTTTGCGCTGAGTCGGCTGGCGCACCATCGGGCCATTTGTGCCAGGAACAGCCTCGTCTCCTTTCGGGCGATTGTCCGCGCACTGGATGGGGATGAAGGCGTGGGCGGCGCGGTGGATGCAGGCCAGCTGGATTCGGGCAATGGAGACTCCGCCGTTGACACCAACAACTTTGTAACATGCGCGCGCTGCATGCGTCGTTTCGATCCAGGTCGTATACCCGCCCATCACCGTGTGTGCGCCGCCACATCAGAACAGGGATTTCGGGCGACGGTCACCAGACTCGGGGAGCTCCCCTCAGTTGCGCCGCATTGGGGGACGTCGAGCATCTCGCACGCTGAGGATGAGATCCCGAATAGTGCAGCCCTGGTTGGGACAAGCCCAGATGAGAATGATGAAGAGCTCCCATGTGAGTTCTGTGGTCGCTCCTTCATCGCGAGCCGCTTAGACCGACATCGCGGGGTATGTTTGAATCGATCGCTCCCTGGTTTCCGAGCCCAAGTGGCCACCCTCGATGAAGAGGCGCGCAAATACGAAGTTGCCCGTTTTGCGAGGGAACAGGTGACCATCGCAGAGGGCAAAATCCAAGAGGGGTTGGATAGGGAAGCTGAGCTGAAGGAAGACCTGTCCAAGGTAAAAAAGAAGCTGGACATGGCTGAGGCGTCCGCGCGCAGCATGGAAGCTGCACATGATGTTGCAGCCGATGATGCAAGAGAAGCGAAAGCCAAGTTGAAGGCCTCCGAAGACCGACTTGCCGAGCTTGAGGAAGCGCTCGCGAGGGCAAGGGGAAAGGCAGATACGGCAGAGGCAGCCGCGAGGAGCATGGAAGCGGCGCACGACGTTGTGGCAGAGGAAGCGGCTGAGCTCAAGACAAAGCTCGGCAATGCGGTAGCGAGAACAGCAGAGCTCGAGGAAGCACTCGAGAAAGCAAGCAAGAAGGCGGAGACGGCAGAGGCAGCCGCGAGGAGCATGGAAGCGGCGCACGACGTGGTGGCAGAGGAAGCGGCTGAGCTCAAGACAAAGCTCGGCAATGCGGTAGCGAGAACAGCAGAGCTCGAGGAAGCACTCGAGAAAGCAAGCAAGAAGGCGGAGACGGCAGAAGCAGCCGCGAGGAGCATGGAAGCGGCGCACGACGTGGTGGCAGAGGAAGCAGCTGAGCTCAAGATAAAGCTCGGTAATGCGGTAGCGAGAACAGCAGAGCTCGAGGAAGCACTCGAGAAAGCGAGCAAGAAGGCGGAGATGGCAGAGGCAGCCGCGAGGAGCATGGAAGCGGCGCACGACGTGGTGGTAGATGAAGGGGCTGAGCTCAAGACTAAGCTAGGAGACGCCGTAGCCAGAATAGCAGAGCTCGAGGAAGCACTAGCAAAGGCAAGGAGCAAGACAGAAACCGCAGAGGCAGCCGCGAGGAGCATGGAAGCGGCGCACGACGTGGTGGCAGAGGAAGCGGCGGAGCTCAAGACAAAGCTCGTAAAATCTGAGGCTAGAGTAGCCGAATTAGAGGTAGTCTCCGCAGCAAAGACGATGACATAGACGAGGTGGTAGTACCATATTTGGCGCGACCAAACGACGGTCTACTACTTCCACGATACTACTAGGCTATATTGTGCTATATTTTGCCTCTTTCTCACTCTTTTCCCCTTGCTCTTGGCTTTAGTCTGCTCTCCAACCTCATCGTTGGCATTGCCCAAACTGGTACGCAGCATTTCCCCCCCCCTGCTGAAGCGGCAGAGTTTCTGGTGCGGTGTACATAGGGCGTTGTCTTCCAGAAAGATGCCGAGTTGTGAGCTTTTCAATCTGAAGTGGCCATCCGGAAGTGCCCGCGATGTCGGGTAGAGCGCCTGTCTTTCCCATGGTCGACAAGTGAAACGGGCGGGCTGCGGCGCCGATCTGGCGCGTCTTTCGATCTCGTGAACCGAGTCGCAGCCAATCTCTCATCACCCTCTCGATCTCATTTTGTCGCCCTTGTCTCCACAGACTGATGGACCGACGGACGTCACCGGCACGAGATGATATCGTAAATGATGACATTACTCACATTACCTCCGCTTGCTGACTGGGGAATGGCTGCTGGTTTTGGGGGGTGGCACAACGGGATATATATTGAATAAACAAAGACTTTTCTCTCAGTGCCATCGCCGGCTTTGGCCCCGAGCGACCGCTGGCTTCGGGAGGGGGGTGCAGGGGGGGAGGAGGGGGGGGGCCGGCACCCGGGGAGAAAGCCGCGAGAGGCGAGGCGGGAGAGGAGAATTCTCTCGGGGAAGGATTAGAGAGGGTGAGGGCCTGGCAGAACAACTGTAATGCGGCGACCGGGAAACATCAGTTCTCTGTCGTTCACCGACAAATGATTTGACAACTCTACGATAGATAGATTTATTTCTCATAAACATCAACTAAGTTTATGCGGCGCCCAGACGCCGCCCTGCAATGTCCTCGCCAGAGAAGTCGTCCCCTCCTGAGAAGAAGTCGCCTATGGTCTCTCCGCGCGCGAAGAAGAGGATGCGCACTGCGGCGCCGCGCAGTCATGCTCCTGCGCCGCACTACAGCCTCATGCTCCTGAAGATGCAGTGCGAGGAGATCGCGCGGGCATTGCAGACCTCTGTTGAGGCATCTGCGCAGGCAGCTGCAGCACGCTCGCCACTGGGAGAGGTTTGCAGCGTGCAGTACGAAGAAGCGCACGAACAAATGAAGGTAGCCAACGATGAATTCTTGGTAGCATGTTTGAAGGACGAGGGAGAGCTGGGCGGCATCACCAAGGCTCTGAATATTGACTGTCACACAATCCAACTCCCACTGGACGACGATGGTGCCTTTCGCAGGGCTGCGCTGCAGGCACTCGTGCACACCGTCGGGGCCGTCTGCATGCTGCACGATGGGTCGCTGCAGATGAAGACGGACGGGCTTGGGTTCACCCTCCGTGGCGGCTGGGGCGCGCCCTACACACACGTCAATGCGCCCATCTTCGAAGGCTGGAAGCAGAAGGGATGTGTGCTGACGCTCAACGCTGCAGCACTCTCCTTGATCAACCACAACACCGCCACATGCGAGCCCTTCATAAGCCTTACCGTCATGAACAAGTCCATCATAAGGCGTCTCTCTTTCGCTGGATTTCGCCACATGGAGTCGACGGTGCAGGACAGCACGTGCCTGCAGCTCATCTTCGTTGACTTCCTCTTCAAGTACGACCTGCACTCCCACTTCACATACCACCAAGATCTTCGGCACGGAAAGTCGGCGGTCTTCACGGCAGTTGTTAAGCTTACAGCAGATGAAAGCAGCCTTCACGTCGCCGGCGCTGCAGCGCCCGCTGTTTTCAAGGAGATTGGTGACGCCCATGTGCTACTGTCTCGCATGTACCACAGGTCTGGCGCAAGCACTGCTCGCACAGTGCTGGCTGTCTTCTTCTACAAGATCGGCAGGGAGCGCACGCGTCTGGAATCAGCCGGAGTCGAGACGGACGAACAGCACGAGGAAACGCAGCAGGGTGAAATAGCGGAGGGAGCATGTTCGAGCGACAGCGACAACAACGTGCCCAGCCTCTGAAAATGGGCCCCCCGCTGGCTTCATGTGTTCAGCGCGGGGCTGTTGTGTTGCTGCTGCACTTCCGCTGCTGCGCTTCCCATGTCCGCATAAGTGAATGAATCAGCTTGAGGATCTTGTATTGAATAGAACGGGTGTGTGCGCGCGGGATTTGATGTGCGCGCGCGGGCTCCGCAGCTGTATGTGGCGTCGATGCCGCAGTTGGAGTGAAGGAGTGTGCGTGCAGTGCAGGTGCCTGCTTATTTTTTCCGATAACATGGGTGGTGTGCCCCACCACTTGATCAATTTTGGCTCTCAACTTGCAATCCCACGCGAGCACGATCAACAGCCACCTTGGCGGGCTACTGGCCGCCCAGCGCGCCCCGTTCATCGTGTCTTCACCTGCACCTGCAGTTCCTGCACTCTCACCTTCACCTGCACCTTCACTGAAGAAAAAACTTCGGACCAGCACCTTCCCAGTTGGAAAATTTTTTTATTAAGCAGCTACAGGCCTGGCGCAGGCACGCCATCGCGCGTGCCGCAGGAGAGAGGAGAGGGAGCGCGGAGAAGGGGGTGGGCGGAGCGAGAGCTTCGCTCACCGAAAAATAGGTAAGTCCCGCACGTGTTTACAAGAGAAGTCGGGACTTAGGACGCCGCCAGCCCGGTAGGCGTAGGAGGAGAAGGGGAGAACGGATCACCGGGGGGGGGCGCGGGCCACCGACCATATCTAAGCCCTTTTCCCCTATCCCCCTAGTAGTGCACGGGGGGAGTCGCCTGATGGCGGGGGGGAAAGGGCCGGCGGAGTGGGGGTGTAGAAAGTTTTGCTGCGTGAGTAGAAAGTAGAGGGTCCATCCACGGCCGCGTGTGCGGTGAGACTATTAAGAAATTAATTAATTATTTCTCATAAACATATCAATAAATTATGTTACGAATGGTGCCCCCAGCGCCCTTTCAAACATGCCACACACACTAGAAATCAGGCTCTAGACGCGCACATATGGACTGCCTGCGCGTCGCCATGCGGCGCACAGACAGTCCATACACATATCTTACGAATACACACACGCACTGCCCCCCCAATTCGACCCCTTCGAGCCCTGTAGCCGATCTGCTGACCGGCCGCGCCTGCCGAGAGAGACGCCAACTCTGACTTTTCAGCCAGGGAAGCTTGCTGCGAGACGGGTGTGGGCGGTGGGCGGTCGACCGGCCGGGACTGAGATTCATGCGCACGGGGCCAGTGCCTCGGCAGTTAGGGGCCCAGCCCGGGCAGGCTTTGCCTATGGGAAGAGGAGACTTGCGTCCCCCGGTGGTTCTGGCTGTGAGCAGTGAGATTGTGATTGTGATAGTGTGGGGCTGTGGGTCCATGTGTGGTGTTGTAGTGGCATTGGCAGGTGTGTCGCAGTGGGTGCGGTGCGAGCAGCGGCTCGCAGGCACCTGGACGGGCGTGGCCCTGGCTGGAGGGCGGTACAGCTGTGTGGCTTCCGCCATGAACTGATCGGCCGGCGCGGCGGGGAGGGCGGGGGAAGAGGAGGGGAGCGTGGCGCGCTCCATGACCCTATCGTTTTAATGATAGTTGTGAGAGGAGTGATAAGGGAAGCGGGCGTGGCTACAAGATAAATGTGCAGGGCCACGCGCGTGGCGAGAATTATTAAGAAGTTTTTTTGGCGCAGTAGCAAAACGCCAGTTCTAAAACTCTATTCAACATGAGAGCGTCGTGAGAGCATGCACACCGCACTGCACCCGCAATGGCCGTGATACACTCTTTTCGGCCTGCGCGCGAGTGGGGCGACGGCCGCGAGTGACCCTTGCCGTGTGCTTCCTTTACCCTCTCCCTCTCCCCGTCAATACCTCTCACTGTACCTCGATTGCCCGCGATAGCAGGTAGGAGCTGCGGGGAAGACAATGCACGGTGCTCATCACAACACCTAGGATCATAAAGGGTGCCGGGGGGGGGGGGGGGCAGCAAGAGCATAAATGGAGCCTAAGCCGATGCAAAAAGGAGAGCACGGTGATGGTTGACATCATCCTGCATCACGCATAGGAAAATGTAGCGGCAATCCGAAGACGAAAGGGAAGAGGCACCGGGCTCAGATACAGGTGCAAGAGAGATGGTAAGGCGCCTCCACTCGCGTCATTGGAACTCTCACATATCAGGCATTTTAGTTGCGCTTCTCCTTGCATGCTCACAACTCTTGCTTGAATGGAAGACTCTCTAGTGATTCTTCAAAATCCACGAGCCGTTCGTTCAGAGGTGGGCCCGATCGTGCGCATCGGAAGCCAAGATTCGAGGTGCCCGTGTCTTCCGAATTTTGAGATCGGGCCTCGACACGGTACCGGAAGCAGTATGATCGGTGGCAAAGAAAAGAGCCTCCTTTCTTCACCCGCTCGGCTGGACCGCTCGCTCCGGAGGAACTCACCTGATGGTCTGCAGTTGGGCCGGCGGGGTTGCGGAGCGGCGAGTCTCCTTCAGCCCACGCCGGGTGGCGAATGGACCAAAGGTCCGCAGTCCACTCCCAAACATTGCCGATCACATTGTGCAGGCCATACTCATTCTGCAAGAAGGGGATGGGGGGGGGATTGGTTTGGTGCACCCATTAGGGCTAGGGCCCGTGGCATGAAAACAAGGAGATGAATTGGGAACCAGTCATGGGCATGCCGCCCGCAAAGAAGCACCTGTGGCAAAAATGAGTCCACGGGCGACGTGTATCTATAACCATCGGCTACCGTATTGTGTCCCG
>CM030935.1:1892439-1922487 GCA_018136815.1 Isochrysis galbana
GAAATTTCCCTTGCCAAATGTTCGCTCTCCACCTATTTAGGCAGATAAGAGTGTCAGCGGAGCAGTGCGTGCGAGATTTCCCATGCCAATTCTAAGAAGCGCTTGAGACGAGTGAGGGACACGGTGCAAAGAAGCGCAAGAGCACCGCTTCAGCAGAACGCGGTCCTTTTCTGGGGATACCATAGGGTCCTCACCCATGTTTCCTTCCTTGCAAGGCGTCGCCCCATGGGTACTTCCGACCGGATTTGGAAGGGGGCGGGATCCCCCGTGCCGCCAGTTCCCATTCAGCTTCCGTCGGAAGCCTTCCGCTGCCCATCCTTCCGTGCAGCGACGAGCCATCCTGTCGACCCCAATCCGGTGATTCGGGTGACATCTCTTGAGGGTAGGCCCACGCGCAGTATGCGACAGCATCTCTCCATGAGACATGCACCACTGGATGGGTCGCCAAATCCTTCGAAAGGGCATTGGAGTCCGGCCCAAATGGCTGTCGCCACGAGGCCCCGTCAACCGCCACCCACCAAGGTGTGGCCTGAGCCACTCGTGTCGCCTGCGGTCACATGCGCCGAGGAGGATAGATGTAGGCAAGGTATTTTGGACTAAAGCTTGAGTTAGAGTAGAAACATTTTTGATCCATAGCATGGTGGGCCTCGGGCGAAAACGAACCTGGTGGTTCGCGGCCTCGCTCAATTGGGCCTCAAAGACAAAACTCCATCCAAATGCTTCCGAATCGGTAATGTGGCCTGTCGCCGAGGCGAACGCAGCGAATTGCAAGTTGCTCACCTCAGTCTCGGCCATCCAAAACCCATCGACCTGCCGCATAGGCAATGGCCGAGCTGAGCTGGGATGGGAAAGCGTCACCACACACTCTCGACAGCTCGAGTGGAGATGGGGATCCACTCCTGAGCTCATCACCAGTGCACTGTACATGCTTCCGGAAGGCAGCTCGTATGCAGGGGAGCTTTGGGGGTCGGGTGACCTGGACTTTGCGTGGAGGTCCCTCCCCATCGGCGTAGAATGTTGCAGGTGAAAGTGAATGATTGGCATGCCCCATAATGAACTCGCCGCCTGGAATGTACACCATGCGGGCACGCGGTACATCTTCGACGTACGTTGACTGAGTAGTATCGATGGGCTCGGATGTCACCGTCACCGGCGCACTCCCCGATGTCAACCCAACAGAAGAAGCAGGCCGAATGAAGGCGCCATCAAAATCCACAGCGTCACGTTGGAGCACGCCCCCATTGCAACCACATCCAACAGATTCATCAATGGCTTGATCTGCAAGTCTCTCAGGCGCAGCCGAACACGGAGCCGCTGCCTGTCCGAGCTGCGTGAGACCACCAACAGCTGCAATTAATCCAATGTAGAAATGTGCACAGATCTTCACAATGCGATGGGCATAGTGCGTAAATGCCATTTTAGCGATAAGATGGAACCTGCGTTGCAATCCTACAACACCGGCCTGCTATCTCCTGCAAGGATCTGGGCCGATGCGTCGATCAGCAAGATGCTCGACTGTGCAAGCAGTCAGGTCTGTACTGCGCAATCGCGCAAGCATAGTTTCGCCCTGGCTAAAAAACAACGGTGCACGGATGGAGTCTGGGACTCGCCAGGCCGTCGAGAAGTGCCGGCATGTAGATCTTGGAGCTTGAGAACTGGGCGGACAGGCATATCAGGTGGCCGGCCGCCCGAACGATTCACTCCGTGCTGCCGACGCCTTGCGCCCTTCCTTTCGGCCTGCCGCCCCCAACGCCGCTCTCCTCCATGTGCCTGCCCCCGAGCGTCCAGTCCCGATCCCCCTCGCTCCCCCCCCCCCCCCCCAACTTGGCCCCCTTTCATGGGCGGCGGCATGCGAGCGTACCCAGGAAGAGATGGAGAAATCTCGTACAAGGCCCTCCGATGCCGCACCCGGCTCAGAGGCGTGCGCTCTCAAGAGCGTGCAAAAGGCCGACCCCTCAAGCGAAGTCGGACGTGAGCAAAGAGGGCAGGAGGAAGAAGGAATGAACAACGGCTGAGAGAAGAGAGGAGAGCGAGCGAGCGCGAGTGGAGAGAGGAGAGATGGGGAAGAGAGGGAGAGAGGAAAGAGGAAAGAGGAGAGACCAGAAAGAGGGGAGAGCGGAGAGAGCGGAGAGAGCTGGTGAGAGGGGAGAAAGAGGATCGAGCGAGCGAGCGGGGCGCGTCCCGAACGATGATGATCACGCATGCGATAAGTGTCCGAGTTTTCTCGTTATTCTTGTTGTGCCGGTTTAACCTTAGTGCTGTCCGAGTGTAGCCCTCATCGCCAATGGCAATGGAGCCCCTACCCCCGCGATCCTGGGCGTGTGGGCGGTTGGTGTCCGGCGTATGTGGCTAGGTACGCTAAATAATATCTGAAGATTCAGGGCTACACGCCTACTGCTAGATTGGTATCTACTGCTACTACTACACTACTACTACTACTGCTGCTGCTGCTGCTACCTTCCAGCTGCTTCAGCTTCGGCTTCAGCTTATTCCAGCTTCTAGCCGGCACCGCCCTTATTTTTATTTATATACTTCCCTTTGCTCCACATCGTTCATCGTTCCCTTACCCCCTCATTCCTTTGCCTTTGGTTTCAGGGGCCCGGCCCAGGTACACTACCTTGGGCCCTGGGCCCGGTTCGGAGTGCGGGGTCCGGGCAGGCCTTATGGTTGGTTTGCGTCTTTGAGGTTCAGTTAGCTTAGTTAGTGAATGTTTCGCTTTAACGTTTCAAACTCTAATGGTAACGGTTATCGTGTTATCGATTTTTTTGGCTTTGGTGCAATTAAGTTGCCGATTCTGTGTGCGTATGTGCGTATATGTGCGTACACTAGCTTCTGTTTTGTGTTCTATATTGTATATTGCGTCTCGTCCCAGATCTAGTCCTAGTCTTGGGGTGTTCTCTACCATATATCATAGTAGTATCTATGCATATGCCTACCATATGCATGTGCCGAAAGGATATACGCGCGCGGAGGAAGAATAAGCACACTGCGGTTTCTGCGCGCGGAGGGGGGAGAACACGGCGGTTTCTGTGCGCGGAGAGGCTTGGTGCGCGGGTCTCTGGGCGTCCTCCTCGCACTGGGATCGGTCAGCGCGGTGGGGTGCGGCGGAGGGAGAGGAGCGGGAGCGGCGCGCACTCCATGACCCTACTACCTTTTTAAGGATAGTTGGATATAGTTGCGGACTGGCGTTGTAGGCGTTGGAGAAGTAGTTGGTGCCGTGTCCGCTCTAGGAGGTAGCCCCGAATCTTCAGATCTTCCCCTCCCTATTTCTATGCGTACGTCTTAGTCAACAACTACCACAGTAAGCTCGCCACCCTCGCTCCCAACGCATGTGATTTCCCGCATCCACGAACCTACAAGCCACAAGCCATGCACATTCCCATCTCCAACTTGGACGGCCGTTCGCGGACGATGGTCGCGCAGCATATGCACATCATTCAAGACATACTTTAGACATACTTCTGCGATGAGTTTGGTATGTCGGTCGGTGGAGGTCAGGGTGGCCGCAACTTCCGCATGGCAATGACCGACAAGTCAACTACGCCACCAAGCGGTGCGCACCTGCCAGGATACACCTTCCATCAGATTCATCCGCAGTCATTCACAGAATGATCAGGAATGTCGTCGATCCGACCTAGGGGGGGGTCGAGAGTGATCGGAGAGAAAGCGCTGTCATCTAGTGCTGAGTCCTCACACCCGCATGCGACTTCATCTCTTGGATCAAGGATGGCATTTGGCAATCCAATCGTTGGACTGTGCAAGCTGTGAGCAGCGCGCTTCAAAGACCACCAACTACTGTGCGGCGCAGTCGAGAGTGCCAAGGATTGATGATGATGTAGATCCAATCGATGATGGGGCTGGTGCCGATGTGCCTTGGGCAACCGCGGAAGCCAAGCTAGCCGAGGGTGTGTAGCTCCGGGTGAGGGCAGACCTTCCTCTGGAAGGGAGAGGACAGAGTGGCGATCCGATGCCTCGTGGTGCGCGTCCAGCCCGAAGTTAAGATCCAAGTGGACGTCAAGCTGTTTTTTATTGGCCTGCCTCCGAAAGTTGCGAACGAGCAACGCGAGCCGAAGTAGTTGAGCTGAATACCTAAGAAGCATGAGCACTGCCTCAGCCTCTTCCTCCTCTTCAAGTTCTGCTGCCGGACCAGCAACGGCCATGGCGAGTGCCCCTAGGCAAAGCACAGCGACGCCTATGTCAACATGGTTTGCGCACTGAGCGCAGAACACCGAGCGCCCCTGGGTGGTCCAGTTCAGGCCAATCTCTGTCAAGACGAACAATGTGACTGCTGCATCTGCACTAACGAAGATGGCGCGCTTGGTGGGGGGGTTCAAGACCTCGCCCACCTTGCTGGTCGTCTCGAGGATGGCCCATATGAGCAGCATCCCATTGAGCACGATCGCCGCCGCGTAAATCCACACCCACTGGCGGGAGAACTGGATGCGGGTTGCGATGATCCGCGAGCGCTCGTAGCAGAGCGGCATCGAAGCGTCCGACGTGTCTAGGTGAGAGTAAGAGGAGCGAGACGCACTGAGGCCGCGACCGACAGTCGGCGTGGGTAGCATCGCCCACGCGACGTGGCCGGCCTCGCCGCTCGGCGAAGGCCACACAGACTCGCTCACGCTGCTCTCAGACGTCCAGCGCCGCGCGGATCGCCCGCCGCCCCTCCATCCCTCGCGCGCTCTCCACTCTTCTCTCGCTCTTCTTCTAACATCTATTGTACCCTAGCCCTCAGTACCGACACCTTGCACATGACCCAGGAGTCAGATTTTCTTTGTGGAATTGTAACCCTAGTGCTGAGGGAACACACCTCATCGGCAACGGAGCCCATCCCTCGCGATGGGGTTGTGCGCGGTTGGCGTATGGCTCGTCCGGTGTATGTGGCTAGGCGTGTAGCCAAGAAGCTGGTCTACAAACTACAAACCCACAATTCTTAACCGTGGTACCCCCTCTCACCTTATCAAACAAAGCAACAAGTGTTCAAATGCGGCGAAAGAAAAGAAAGGCGAGTGTAAAGGCACTCACGAGTTGTACACGGAAGGGAGTGCTGCAACGCCAGATGATCTGACGGGAGGACAGGAGGGAACCTGGACTTAGTGGGCCCGTTTCTTACGTACGTACTCGCGATGTGGGTGGTGATATGAGGTACGAGACACCGCAACGCTGACAAAAGAGCTCGTGAGGTGCTCTTAATCTAAGGCGTCTGATCGCCGGGTCGTCCTCATCGTTGGTGTTGGTTTGCATCTCTTGATCGCAGCTTGAGGCCACTACGCTGTTCAAGAGATCGAGAGATACCTCACTCAGCATTGCTTCCGACGAGCGCTTGTGCGTGTTATGTGGACACGTCCGGGGCACAATACCAACATCCGAGGTTTGGGGTAACGGAGCGCCAGATGCACGCAGCGCCATCGCCTCCGCCGCGGACGGCATCTCGCCGGTCATGTCACCGGCTTGTAACGTCTCTTTCGCGACGGCGTCTTCCTCAAGCAATGCAAGCAACATTTGGCGGGCAACGGCTTGAATGACGAGCGGACACACTGCGTTGCCGATTTGGACATAGTGCTTCCCCTTGCCAGCCACCTGAAATTCTTCCGGAAAGCCCTGCAGACGAAGGCATTCACGTTCTGTGTACAAGCGAGGCCAGACACCAAGGGCGCGAGCAGTGCGAGCAATATCAGCTGTGGGTTGGCTCGTACCACCGCCCGGCTGATCAACAATTTGTCGTTTGCTTGGCTTGCTCTCAAAGCCCCAATCCCCTTCACCAGTCAACCGCTTCAAATGCTGCGCTCGAGAAGGGCTAGCTTCGACGTTTGAGGTTTGCAAGGCCCGCTCAGCATGCTGCCGCGTCTCATTTTCCCGCTGGATTTCAATCGCTCCATGCGTGGCCGCTTGTGGGGTTCCCGCCCAGGTCGTGGCGATTTCGCACGCCTTCTCCCGAATTGCCACATTCGTTGCAGACACATCCTTGGGATGGTGGCTAGCGTCTGTGGCAGTAGCCACGTCCAGATCGACGTCGCCCGACATTGCGCCATTCTCCTGCGGAGATGGATGGCCTGAGCTGTCCAAGGGCTGCGCTAGAATGCGCGATAGAGCTTCGCGCTGCTCCGTGGTGAGCTCATCCGGAACTACAAACTCCGAATACAACCCGCATGAGCTGCGATACGAGCTGCGCAACGTGCGCGCCAGCCCATCCAACCTAGCGAGGCGCCAAGACGGGCCACCACGTCTGTAGGCGTGCGAACGCTGTACCTGCGCCCACTGGGTGTCAGTCAGTGCATAGCTTGCGGGGTCAAACTCGCTATTGCTTTGGAGGACCGAACGAAGTGGTGGGGGTCTGTTACTGGGCATCAACGGCCAAGAAAATGCGGCAGAAGCACGGGGAAGGTCGTCTCGCAGCCCAATGATGAAGAGTCGCTCCCGGTGTTGCGGTACATACGCCGCAGCATTGACAAGCCCCACCCGAACCCAGTAGCCGACATTCGCAAGAGCCGTGGTGATCAAGTGCAGATCATGGCCACCACGAATTGCCATTAGATTCGGGACGTTCTCTAGAAGGATGGCACGGGGGCGTTTGGCCGACGCTAGGCGCAGGACCTCAAAGAAGAGCTGGTCCTGCGCCAGTCCCTGCTGTTGGCCCGCGATAGAAAAGGATTGGCAGGGGAAGCCGCCACAGAGTAGGTCATGCTCGGGTATGGCTTGGTCGGGTATTTCGCTGATATCTCCAGCTGGACATTCGCCGCCGAAATTCCTCGCATACGTGGCGATGGCACACTCGTCGACCTCCGACGCGAAGACACATGTGCCACCGAGAGACTCGAGCGCCAAGCGGAAGCCTCCGATCCCCGCGAAGAGCTCGCAAAAGGTGAACCTAAAGCCCCCCTCAAAAGGGCTTCCAGCGCTCGTTGCCCCTATCGGAAGTGGTTGCCGTTCAGTCGACCCTACAGGAGTCGTTCGATCGAGAGCAGCGCGTGCACCGAGGCGTAAGCCCGGGCTCCAGCGTACATGCCCGGCACGAATGAGCTCTTGCAGCTCTACAGGAACCGATCCACCGCCAGGTGCCGCTGGATCGGAGTGGCTCTCCAACAACTCCTTGCGCGAGCCATCATCAACTCCAAACAGCCGATTCAGGGCTGCAGCGGTGGCAGGCAGCACAGCCACTGCCATCTCTCCTCGGTCACCCCACGCTCCGATCTTGACGCTCTTCTTCCTGCCACTCACTCCGTCGAGAGCCCGCACCACGCGCTGCACGTGGTACGGCCGACAGAGCAGTCCTCCAACAGGCATGCCAGCAGGGCAGAGACTCTCCTCCATCATCTCAGTGGCCGTGAGAAGGCCGCCGACTGGCGAGGAGGAGCGAGAGACAGAGGAGGCTGAGGTGAGAGACGGGGAGGAGAGCGAACGCGGCGCGCGCGCGCGCAAGAGGGAGCGGCCGCGACCTCGGGAGGGGAGAGAGGGCGATCCAGCCGCCGGCGAGCAACACGCTACTCGCGCAGAGAGGGAAAGGGGAGAGGGCAATAAATAGATAAATAGACGTGATTCACATCGGTCGAACCGTGGAAGTCGTTAGAACGGTTAGAACTCCTAGTGCCTAGGAGTAGTGTAATAGCACATCTTGTAGATCATCTTGTCAGCTAGCAGCCCTAGCGTTTGTAATTGTAGTCTTGTAGAGCATCTTGTTGGCTAGCATCCCTAGCCACAAACACCGCACGAGCCATGCACCAACCGCGCACACCCCCATCGCGGGGTAGGGGCTCTAGGCTCTAGCTCTGTTGCCGATGAAGGCTACGGACTACGGACCACAACACTGAGCACTAAGTTATACTCACACAACAAGAAAAACTCTAACGCTCCCCCATCGCCAAAGGCGAAACCCTTTTCCCCAATCATTGCTGTTTCCCAGGAGAGGTATAAGCTTACCTTTGATGCTGAAACGTGCTCAAGCTCAAGTGTCAAAGACATAGCAGATAGTATAGCAGACATAGGACATAGGCCAGCAACGATTCTTCGCCGGAAATGGAAATGGCGGCATCCAGACCTATGGCATACGTATCATACGTATTATTTATTATTTGATTACGTGTTGTTGTGGGGGCCCAAGGGGCGAAACGTGCTCAAGCTCAAGTGTCAAAGACATACGCAGATAGTATAGCAGACATAGGACATAGGCCAGCAACGATTCTTCGCCGGAAATGGAAATGGCGGCATCCAGACCTATGGCATACGTATCATACGTATTATTTATTATTTGATTACGTATTGTTGTGGGGGCCCAAGGGGCTGGTCTGGGTCCTAATGGGCTCCAGGTATGTGCTAGTTGGGTAGTTGGGTGTGTATTGGGAACTTTCTACCGAAAAAATCCTCGAATTTCCTCAATTCTGAGATGGTCATTTTTTCACCCCTAATAATAATAAAACCCTGTTTGACCGCCCTATGCCCTATCACTATCATAGCCCTATCTGTTGGGTCCATTGTGGTAACCAACGCCCAACACCAACACCCGCTCCCTTGAGCGGGCTCCGAGGGTCGTAAGAACCTTTTGAAGGGAAAAGGTGTTCGGTCTCTGGGATTGGTCCAAGCTTGTTGCGTTCGATGAAGAGGTCCGGGGCACGCGCGCTCAATCGCAATCGCGCGCGCGAGACAAGCGGATGTCTCTCGTCTCTCGCTCTCGCTCTCGGCGGGGGGGTACCATGTTTGAACAACGAACAACCCACAGGAGTGGTCCATGACCATGAATAGACAGCATCGTTACGTAGAACAGAGGTAACATCGAGTGGCTAGCGTTCGGGACGGCGATACGGTGACTCCAGACGGGACGACGTCACTATACTGAGAGTAGAACGGAGGTATCTATGACAAAACACGACTTATGTTTAAACAGGATAAATATTCTACTTCACTTGACTACTTTGTACTTTGTACAGGATAGGAGAGAGAGGACACGGACGACGAGAGAGAGAGGGGTGCCGTATGAGAGAGGGAACCTTCCTTCTTCCCTTCCTATCTCTCTTCCCTCCTCTCTCATTCTCCCTTTCTCTTCCCCCCTAATACTCTCTCTCTCTCCCTCTCCCTCTCTCACTTTCTTCGCGAGCTATCTATCTCCCTCTCTCTCTCTCCCTCCCTCCCTCTCCCTTTCTCTCTCTCCCTCTCTCTCCCTCTCCCTCGCCCGTCGTCGGCGCCGGCCGGCACATGCCCCAGCTGCGCAAGCCGCTGGCCAGAGGGAGCAGACCGCTGCTCCCATGCACGACGTCGACCGGCGCAGAGGTGGCCAGCCGGGACAGTTCTCCTGCATGCAGAGCAAGCCCCGACGGCCGTGGGGCTTCGCGGGCCCAGCCGCTGCCAGCGAGAGCGGCCAGCTCCTCTTCAGCGTGGCCCAGTTGGCTGAACACATGGGGCCGGCGCCTTCTCTTCTTGCTCGCGTTCGCATACTTCCAGCTCTCCACCTTCACACTGGTGCAATGGGTCAAGCAGCATGCGCCGCCGTCCGATCGATACTTGGGGCAGGGGAGGCACGATGCTGAATTGGGCAATCTCCCGCACAGGGGGGCAGGCTTGATCCCAGCTTCCCTCCTCGTGGCGGACGCGAGCTGGCCTCCCCCTCCGCCTGTCAGTGTCGGCCACGCAACTTCGGCAGCGGCTCGGCTGGGAGCCCGGGAAGGTGCTGATGGCCCAGGGCGCATGTCTACACTCGGAACAAAAAGAACGCTCGTAGCTGATGACCCCGACGATTACCCCGTTGGTGAAGGGGCCCGTGCATCCGGCGTAGCCAAAGGGACCGACGTGGAGACCGAGGATGAGGCAAGCCTATTACAAGAAGGCTTAGCTGCGCTTGAGGACCACACGCTCGGAGCACTCTCTGACATCCGTACACCAGTAGATGGATCCGTCGGCGATGCGACAGCGGCCCCTGCAAAGGTTGCTGGATGGCTCGAGTCCGACGCATACGGAAAGTTTATAGGCATCTCAACGTTTTTCAATCCAGGTCGGCACCTCAACAAGGTGGAGAACTTCCGCAAATTCCGTACGTCCGTGCAGGTGAGTGTTGCGCCCTCATGCCGAATAGACCGTGAACATCGCCCTGTGTCTCCTTGAGGGAAATGATCAATGCGTGCATGCGCGAGAGACCTGTGTCTTGCGCAGCGAAGTTCTTACATGGGTGCCATGCATCATACCTTGACCCTAGCTTTTGCACGGGCGTTGCTTTCGCCCCGGTGTCTCAGGCGCAAGGTTTGCAGCTGCTGTGTGTCGAACTGACCTTTGGCATAGCGCCAGCTCAGCTGGACGCGAATGATTGCGACATCCTTCTTCACCGCAACACTTCGGAAGGCAACACTCTATGGCAAAAGGAGAGGTTGCTGAACATAGCCGTCGAGAATTTGCCGCATTCCGTTGAGAAGGTGAGTACAGAGTGTTGGGGTTGCACGTAATTGTATGTAGCCGCTATGCTCACAGGTCGTGTTTCGCAAGTGAGACTGCGATCATATCACGCGAGCGCACTTGATTAATCCGCGCCATCAGCCGCCCCAACCGATCGCTAGTGCTCGTGCGCATAGCCTCCTTCCTTCACTGCAGTGGTACCCTTCCGGTTTCCCCTACACAGGTGATGTGGCTAGACACCGACCTTATCTTTCTGAACGATGACTGGGTTCCCGAAACAGCTGAGCTACTAGATAGATATTCCGTCGTCCAGCCTTTTGGCTGGATGACCTACTTGCCAGCTTCGGCCGGCGCCGATGGCGCCGCCTACATCCCCAAACTGAGCACGCTCCCGCTGGGTATGGGCGTCGGGGCGGTTTACCACTCCGCGGGGCTAGGCGTGTCGGCCTTCGGGGACATGGCTTTCCGCTCCAATTTTTTGCTCGGCCATCCTGGTTTTGCATGGGCAGCTCGCCGTGAAGTGATCACTGCTGCAGGCTTCTACGATCGTTCCATTGTAGGTGGTGGTGATAGAATCATGCTGAATGCATTCACGGGCCACCATGGAGGCGTGCGCAAGAAATTTTCTCGCGAGATGGCGAGGCGTGTCATCGAGCACGGCCGCTCCATCTCGCCGCTGGTTGGTGCCGCCAACATATCATATACACCCGGCATCGTGCTGCACATCTGGCATGGAGACTTGGCTGACCGCGACTATCGCAACCGGTATCAGATACTTTTGACCAATGAGTACGACCCACAGGTACAGTTTCTATCGGAGCCTCCCCTTGGAAAATGTTGCCTTTGATTACTCCCACAAGCTAGGACTTCGCTAGCGTGCGTTTGATTAGGCGTGGTGAGCTGAAGCGAGTTTCCCCATATGGTGTCCCACCTGGCACTACAGCTCACACACCTCAGCTTCAGTCACCGCCGGAATGCACCACGTTCACAGGAAGACGTCCGCGTCGGTGCTGATGGCCTTCTCGAATGGTCCAGCGACAAACCACGCCTGCACCGACAGCTTGCCGAGTACTTTGACCACAGGAAGGAGGGCCCGCGGCCCGATCGCACAGCACCACTAGAGGGCAGCACGATCCCGGAGGCCGAAGAGCAAGAGGATGGCTTCGACGTGGCAAAGCGAGCGTCATCTCGAGCGTTACAGGCATGTTTCCTAGTTGCTTTCACAGGCCTGGAATCTCGGGTTTTGTGACGGAGTTCAGCGGCTTTGCTGCCCGCACCATACTTGTTGGAGCATGGTCTCCCGCTCTCGCAGTGGCAAGCTTTGTCCCGATCCGATCACAACTCTTCCCACCTTTTGCTCCCCCCTTCCCCCCTCAGTCCTACGCGGGATACCACTGCCGCAAGGCGGACTATCGACAGGCGTGCAAGACGGCTTTTCGCCTGTGGGGCGAAACCTTGCAGTTCACGCTCATCCAAGCAAGGCAAAAGCAGCTACGTGAAATGCAAGAGGAGCAGAAGGCACTGCAAGAGGAGCAGCGTAGGAGGAGCGATGCAGAGAAGGCAGCACCGGCGATGAAGTCGAAGCCGAGAAAAAAACGTGGCCGCCATGGGGTACTCTAGAGGACACCGGAAGCTTCATCCCTACGCGATTTGCTCTTGCCGCGACTCGTTGGCGGCACGTATGGCCACCAAGTACAAACGCGAATCACCCGCACCTAGATGGGCTCACGTAGTCTTGTCCTGTTGGTGGTGGTTGGCGTGGATGCCGTCAATGATGATCGTCGGAGGGGCTGCAGTCTACACTTTTGACCAGGTTGCCGCTCGGCTCTCTCCCGCTCCTCCCACGTAGGTTGTTTGCCCTAATGCCCTAATCATCAGTGACTACCACATGTCTGTGCGCTCTCACTTATTCTAGCTAGCGCGAGTATCGTTAAAACGATAGGGGCATGGAGCGTGCGCCCCTCCGCCCTCTTCTCTTGACGTCCAGGACGCCAGCGCGGGCGATGTGCCCATGAATACGCCAGCGCCCTGATGACGCGCTTGGGGGCGCGTCACGCGCGATTGGCGTCGCTGGCTCGGCGGTTTCTGACTATTCCGTATGAGGCGCGGGCCGGACACCGGGCTGATGCACAAGAACGGACTCGCATTGCGCCCGGCATCGGTTTGGATTTGGGCTCTCCGAAATATTGTATTTAGGCCTGTTTCTTGCTCCTGCCAGACTCCTGCCGTCTTGGTCTCGGGGTTATGCTTCGTTGTGGTTGTGGGGGCTCCGGGGGGGTCTTGGGCCCAAAGGGCATCGGATATGTGCTAGATGGGTGTTTTCCGGGGTTTCTACATTTCTGCCGCTTTACTTTGGTGTAGTCCCTAAATCATGGCTTTTTCATTTTTACACCCTTAGGAGTTGACAACGAGTTGAAATAGTCTATAGAGTGTTGAACCGGCCTATCCTAATCCTAATAGCTAATAGCAATAGTAGGCATCTTCATCTTCAAGAGTGTTTTTCACTGGCGCCATGCCACTCTGGGACTGCGACGACAGCCTCCTCGACGACACGCGCGACTCAGGGGGCAGTGGCTCACCGAGACCCCCGGGTTGAGTCGCCATTGAGTCGCCCCAAAAAACCACTCGTTTATGCTTACAACTTACAAACTTTTCTTTACCGACTAATCCCAATATACCCACCTGCTGGGCTCCCGCCTCCCGCCTCCCGCGCGCCGAGGGGAGAAGAGTAGGAGAGAGGGAGAGAAGGAGAGAGAAAGGGCATATGGAGTGCGAGGGTGGGGGGTCCAGGTTCGGAGATGGCGAGGCGACGCGGCCGGAAGATTTCAAGAACGAGGCCAAGGAGCTATCGCGGCTGCTTGGCAGGCCAGAGCCGCAGAGCATTGATGGTCCGCCGGCTGAGGAGAGCGGCTGCGCGGCTCACTCGTCATCGGCCTCGAGCTGCAGTGCTTCTCGAACGGACCTGGGCAGCGCCGAACCGGGGGGTGCATCCGCTCCCTCCTCACGGGCGTGCGATGTCCGGCCGTACCCAGGCCTGCCGCCGCACGGGCTGAGCAACGAGCAAATTGATGAGCTCATGGAGGAGGTGCGGGGCCTGAAGAAGCGCGCGCGACCATGCAACCAGGAGCTGCATGGCTGGCGTCTCATCTACACTCTCCGCCGGAACACCAACGGCGTAAATCGAGGCGATTTTTGCGTGATTGACCCGAGGGATCAACAAAAAATTTACTCCATGGTGGGCTTGGAGCGAAAGCTTGGCCGCGCTGATCCCCTACCATGGATGGCCTCAGAGGTAAGCCTGGTGCCTTCTTGGGTGCGCCGGGTGAATTGCGCGCATGACACCACGCCCATCGCTGCGCGCCTTGCTTCCCTCTGGATTTACCCTAGCAGTCATCCTGGCTTTGAACCACTGCACGTACGGCACAGACCCCGGTGTTACAGCTCAGGCCCCTATGTTATAATATTTGATGTGCTCGCAGGGTCAAGATGGCGACGAGGCTGAAGCAAAGCGGCCGCGGGATGAGGGCGTGGACGACCTGATGAGCGTTAATCGCCCCAAGCGCAGGGCTGCTGCCGCTGCTGCCAAGGAAATCCAGCAGGCGACAGCCACGCCAGCCTCAAGGCTCACAGACCAACTGTTGGAGGTGCTCAAAATGCATGAGAGCAAGAAGCAAGCATCTAGCGCATCCAAGAACAGTAGGATGGAGGGCCCGCTTGGGGGTTCCAACGGTACTTCGTCGCTTGGACTGGATATGATGTCGATTGCAGAGGCGATTGGGGTGGAGCAAGCCAATCTACCGGTCCACCAACGCATCCCTCACTATCAAAACCCATTACGCGAAGTACGCATGGCGCTCGGGCCGCTCTTGCGCTCAGGTCGCGTGCGACGCAGTCTAGCTCATGGCGGCCGACCAGATTCTGGGGACGTGGAAGGGATGCTGCGCCTATTGGTCCTCAATTGCTTGCAGGTGAGCCATTGTGCCTGGCTCGTACATCGCCCGACACACCTCTGCATTCCGTTTGGCTTCAAGCCAAGTTGCCGCCCCAACCCCTTGGGCGCCGTTGCATGATTAGGTGCACGAGGAAGACGGCGCGCCATGGAGCCTCCCTCCCTGGACAGCCGATGACGCAACCCTGGCAGCCCGAAGATTTGTTTGGAAGGGAGTCACACGGCCATGGCTGCCTTCGATCCGTGGCAAAGATTTGATAGGGAGGAACGTTGCCATCTGGTGGGAAGGAGACGGATGCTTCAATGAGGCAATGGTTCTCGCATATCACGACGGTATGGAGGCTGGCGATACGAATCATCATGTCCTCACGGCAAAAGGAGAAAGATGGCTAGCATCCAACTACGAGTCCGAGATCCCACAAGGGGCCCATGTGGTGCGCTACGTAGACGACGGGCTTGTGGCTGTTGAAGGCCTTGAGCTTGCTGCCGAGGATCCTCGCATTTGGAAGCTCGTGTCCGCTCAAGAGGACAATGCTTTGGACAATGATGAGGGCGCCTTGTCATCGGTTGCGGAAAATGCTCGCGCAGAGGCGCCTGGATGTCCTGAAGCCGCTGATTCACAAGTTACGGACGCAGCAGATGGGGCACACACCGAGGATGACTGGGCTAGCAAAGCTCAGGGCGATGTTAAGGTCGACGGCACCGAAGACAATGGTGATGCCCCTCCTCCCGCGACTGAGTCGGATCGCCACTGGGCTGCACCAAAAGTTGAGTTGATGATGACACTCCAGACTATCCGCAATCAGCTACCGATCAAAAGTGATGGAGATACCTTCCAGACACCATCAGGCTGGGAACGACGCGAAGAAGTAGGAGAAGTAGGAGAAGGAGAAGGAGAAGGAGAAGGAGAAGGCCAGAGACTAGGACATAACGGAAGGTACGTACTCTTATTTGAGTTGGCGTATGGAATTCGTGAACATTCGGGTTGGTGGAGGAGGGGATCATGGGAAGGAGTGGACAAATCGTGAGCGAAATCCTGGGACAACAAGAGGCGGGATGGGTCGCTGCATGCGATAGCCATGACTGATCCGCTCGCCTCTCCGGACATTGCGCACTGCTACAGTCGGTTTTTTTGGGTGGAGACGTCCCCACTTGAAGGCACCGATCCACGACGCGTTACATCTCGCTCTGAACTCGAGGATTTGCTCGAGGCAGACGCTGCCGCTGAAGGTAGAGTTTGGTTAGGCCAGCTCGTGAAAGATGGATGGGAGCTCCGTTCGCGCGCAGTTAATCGGGCACTCACCCAGATCATTTCTGGGTTAGTTGTGCTTGGTCTTGTCAAGGCCGTGACGCCCGAGAAGAGTGGTAAAACGGCAACTTGCTACATCGCCGCCAATAAGTACGCGACGGGTGTGCCTTTCCCCAAAATCAAAGTCACTAGACCAAATGCAGCACCAGAGGTGCAAGAGGAGGAGGAGCTTTGTGACCTTGAGAAAGAACGCCTTGCCAATATGAAGCGCAACCAAGAGTTGCTCCGGCAGCTTGGGCTGGCGTGAAGAGGGACAAAGTAGGTACAACATGTAGAGAAATTCATATGAATGGATCCTCCGGCTACTAGTGGGTCGCCCCACGCATCAGCGGTTGATAGGGATTGTGGGTGAGTGATTGTGGAACGCTTCCCGCCCCTCAAGCGTCTTGAGGAATCGTCGTAACCTAAAGCTAACATCAAACCTACTTTTTTAAGTGGGGGTCAATGGGGGCCTCGCGCCCCCCTCACTCCATCGCGGACACCCCCCGGGGTGGGCCCGTACAACCAACCTCAGCCCCTACCGTCTGGCAATGGCTAGGCAATCATCATTCTGGCCCAGACCCCTGCAGTGGGCGCGGGCCGCGATTCGCACTCCCACGCCCATACTGGGCCTGCCCTCGAGCTGACTCCCCACCAATCCCCGGTCGCCAGGCATACAAGGGCCTCTAGGCGGCTCCCATGGCCATCGAGGCGAGTGTGGGAGAGGCAGGGGGGGCCAGGGGCTAAGCCCTAGCCCTAGCTCGACGTGAATGTTGTAGAATCACTTTGCCCCAGAGGTTTCTTCGTGAGATCTCTGATGCCCCAATGGATGAATAGATAACGTGGGCTCATATGCACAGTTCGGACCGACATGCACAGTACGCTAAAAATGCCCCATGTGGGACGCCCAACAGTGCCCCACACACTCACCCCCCATATGCAGGACCAGAATATTATTTTCCCCCAGCCAGAGGGATCAAATCTCCCGGAAAAAAATTTTCCCCCGACCCAGCCCAGATCCGAACCGGGGTCCCCCCCGGCCCGGACCAGAGTTACACCCCACTGGGCCGTCAGGCCCACACTCACACTCCGAACCAGGCCCTAGGTAGTGCACCAGGGCCGGACCCCGGAAACCGAAGAAAAAGGAAAGAAGGGGGGCAGGGGAAGAGGTGGAAGGAGGGAAGTTAAGGGCGGTGTTTAGCTAGTGTCGGGAGGACCGAAAACTAGTAGGTGTGTAGCCCAGAATCTTCAGATTTTTTTTCTCATCCAGGTCAACATGCAGGTGCCACTTTGTCGGAGCGAAGCTCGTTCCCTCTTTGGAAACGAGCTCCGGAGGCGCACCGGCGGCTAGCGCGGCGCACGGCTCATCCGGGGAGCCCGGAACGGGCTCATCGGGAGAACGGGGAGGGCAAATGACGGGCATGAGAAATGGACGGGAGAGTGGCACGGAACGCGAATCGGAGGGACGGAGGACGTAGAAAAGGGCGCGGCGAGTAGATACCGCTGACTTGGGACTCGTAGAGACTCGTAGACTCGAAAGTCGAAAGGATGACTCGGAAGACTCGGCTAGTGAGTCTTCAGTGTACGGTGTATATTTATTTTGGCGACTAACTGGTTTTTCACCCAATGAAATTTCATGGAGAGTTTCTAACGGGAGCCGGGGGACCTGCGAGGGGGGAGGTATCAGGTGCTTAGTTTTGTTTGTGCCTTGGGATTTGGTGTGGTCATGTGACATCATGTGCGCCATGGCTTCGGCGTGTTGGTGCAAGGCGCAAGGCTAGTGAGAGTAGCGGCACGCTCAATAATATCATTATATCCATGAAGAGCGATCGTCCGTCTCGGCGGGTCTGGGGCAGGAGAGGAGGGGAGCGGCGCGCGCTCCATGACCTTATTATTATTTTAAAGATAGTTGCCAACTAAGTTTATACTTAGTTCGCCCATGGGGGGGCACGAGCCCCCCTCTCTCTCCACTCCTCCCCTGCCATGGAGGAGGATCCACCCACTCTCCTGGCACGCCTGATGGCCTGCCAGGAGCACACAGCCCTGCTGACCCATTCCTCTCCCTACAGGCCCGCCTGACTCGCCCGCCCTGGCCCGTCGTGGCCTACCCATTCCTCTGACCAGCCCCTCCTCCCCCTGGACCCCCCTGTTCAGGACCCCCCAGCCAGCTCCAGTCGACCCGCAGGGCCGCGGAGCGCCAGCGAGGGAGAGGCAGGAGGGGCTAGGGCCATGCCCCAGCCTCACCTGCCCCCTGAGCTGTGCTCCCAGGCCCTGCAGGCCATCTGGGGACCTGAGCGAGGGGCCGCAGGCGCGCGCCATGGGCCCCCGCCGCAGGGAAGAGAGGAGGAAAAGGGAAGAGGGAGGGGAGGGGGGAGCGGCAGCTCTCCCCTCCGGCAGTAACGTGTCTTCTCGCCCCGTTTGGGTAAGAGAAGACGGGGGCGCCAGAGCCAGGAGGGAAGGGCCGCGGCTCGCCGTGGCCACTCGCACTACTAGCGAGGGAGATTAGCGCTTCTGGGCCCCTATCTCACGAGTGCCCCCCCCCCCCCCCCCCCCGCGTTGCTTTTACCCGAAAGGGGTTTTCCCCCAGCGTGGACTCGAGGAGAGGACGCGCTGGGGTGCGCGGGGTCGGTGCGTGCACTGGGGGGAGGACAAATATCGAGGGGAGGGGGCAGAGCCCCCATCCCCCGGTATCACTCGGACACCTGGCTCGTCAGGCATGGCGGGATTCCGGGACGGAGAAGTTGTGTCCAATTAGCTAGTGGGGTTGGCTAGGATATAACATTGATTATTTTATTTACTACTATTTATTTAAAGATAGTTGCCATGACCCTATTAGCTTAATTATAGTTGTCGCAGATGGTCTCCGAAGGCGAGATCAGCCTTGGCTGACAACAGGCTGGCGCCTAGGTACGTAGTACTATATTGGCTTTTGAACGATCCACCCTCCCTTCTCCCGTCCCGCTGCTCACGGAGACACCGCGGAACCGGCACCCTCTTGCTCCGAACTCGCGACAATTTATCGCAGGCGCGGCTCACTCCCCCGTCCGCCCGACCCCTTTTGCCTCTAGGCAGAATCTAGAATTCGGCACTCTAGGTGAGCCGCGATGCCGCCATCGAGACAAGAGCGTCAGCATGTTCGACGTGTGAGCAGCTTGCTCTCCCAGGAGCATTGGAATGGGTCGGGCTGGCATGCAAACAACCAAGCACCAACGTACAAATTCTTTTGAGAGGATGTCCGCTCGGCGCTGTGCAAGCGCGCGGACGTACGGTGGTCAAAAGTGTCCGGTATCAAGTGTCAAGAGCGAGAGAAAGGTAGCGTCTGCAAGAGAATGATTAGAGAGGACAAAAAGAGCCGTCACAATGCTTTCAATCCATGTATGTCTCATGCATCGGTCACTAGGAGAGATCATGCGCGTGCGCATGTTGTATGCGTGTTGTGCGCTGCCAATCCTTCTCGAGATAACAGGATCTGCCCGACGGGCAGGAGCAAACGGCCACGCAAGAATCAGCACGAAGAAGAAAGAAGAAGCAGCTAGGCATCAAGAAAGCACCATGGAATGATTCGGAAAAGTGGGCATGTTTCGAGCACTTCTTGCCGGTTGCGCCGCTAGCGATGTCTGAGTGCGACATGAGCTAGTGAGATAGGTCCTCGAGGAAGCCAAACCAGTAGCATGAAGAGGGGAGTGGTTGTTTGAGGAAGGATGCAGGTGCCCAATCAGCAGAGTCTCAGGCTAAAGTGGTTACGCCGCAAAACGACATTTTTGCATCGTGCATGACTTGCGATCACAAGATGCACGAGCCCGTCCATCTCTCAGCACATAGACAACTCCGGAAGTTAAGCTACACCTTCAATCCTGCCCAGTTCGCCAGAGCATGAAATGCACGTAGGGGCCCAAAAATGATGGATTGGTCGAGCCGTGGCAAGGGTGAAGAGTCGTCTGCCGCCTCATCGATAATATCGCGTCCTGGTTGCAAAATGCCTAGGCCTAAGCGTCGCCGTACTCCATCGAGGCGCCATGAGGCCGCAGCCGACACCTCTGGCGCGTCTTCTGCATCACTGGCTCGCGTGGGCTCGGTGCCTAGGTGAGGAATAACAGCTCGGTGCAAGGCCACAAGCGAAGCGACGGGCAGACGTGCAGCGGCGTGGGATCGCGGCTTCCCATCTGCCTCAGCTGCACGGGATGCTTTCAGAGCAATCGCAGTAGCAAGCGACAACACGGTGCGAACAGGTGGAGGCAAAATGTGCCACGGCTTGGCATCGTCCGACGGAGAGACGACTCCAGTCGTCGCGTGACGCGCTTCTCCTGCTCCATACAAATCGCTTTCAGAATGCTGAGGGTCACGTCTGGCCTCGGCGCCTTCCTCCAACCACAACCAGGTGAGATTCAGCAGCCATTCACACTCCGGCAGCAGCACACTGTAGTCGGGAGCTGCTGGTTGTGAGGACCGCGAGGATGGAGCCGGCACGGATATGGAGGGAATAGCTGGCGCGCTTGCCCTCTCGGCAGATGTCTTTGCTGTCGATGCGGGTTGCGTGGCCGAAACGGGCGTTGTTGCACTGGATAGCTCCGCCTCCATGACGCCTGATGTATTCCTATTCAGCACCCTCGGCGGTGAGGGAGCGGGAGCCATGGATGACGCAGTGGAGCACGGCACCTCGTCGACAATATTGAGGAAGGTGGCTTCCGAGGGTGGCGTGATGAGGCGCAACTGATCGATCAGCCAGGTGCCACTCACTGCTAGCGCGAGGAGCAAGCGGTAGCCAGTCGATGTGCGAATGTCTCCGTGCGCGGCAAAGATGGCTGCTAGCAGCGCATACCCTCGCGGACCAGCCCGCCGCCACTTGCTTTCTGCTAGCGCCAGCGCGCCTAGGGTGGCGGCAGCGGGAAATGGTGATCGTTCGATCTGTCTCAAGGGCCGGAGCACCGCCGCTACTGCGAGCTGTGTCGCTAGCGTAGAGATCCGCATCGTCTGCGCGCCGAGAAGATCCCAGGGCTGGCATGGTGACCCACCGTCTAGTACGAGAGCGACACGCTCAGCAAGCCAGAGGGCGCTTCGCTCGGCCTCCTCCGCCTGGGGGAGCTGCAGCGCTAGTGCAGCATCCATGGCCTCACGTTCTCCAGGGCCTTCGATGATGCAACTGGGCGACAGCTTCTTGCGCTTTGCCGAGGCTGCTCGGGCGGGTCTACTTGGCATAGGCGCTCTTGAAATGTCGAAGCAAAGGCGAAGAGGCATGACGGCGATGGAGCTGGCGCCGGGGTGTTTGTGGTAACTCCGGCACAGCAAGATGAAGGTCCCGGAGGGTGAGACTGCCGCGTGGAGCGTGAACCGCCCACTACCAAAGGGACGCTTTTGAGCATAACGAGGTCGGCCGCTAGTTGTGGCCATGCATGGCTCTCGCAGTGGAGCCTCGGACCATAGCGATGTACGGCCCGGATGCTCGCTCTGCGTCTGCCATGCCCTACAAGCTGCGCCATTGGATAATGTTCGCACGACCGCCGCAGAATAGCGAACAAGCAGGTGCGGAGGCCGACTCCAATCGCCACAGTCGAATGCCGAAATCGCGCCACCCTCATGAAGGAGCAGCAAGCACGTCGGTGCACCGCTGGAGACGAAAGCTCCGCAACTTGTGGTCCGCACCCCACCCAAATCATGCTCTGCAGTTACCTCACCTACGCAGCTCCAAGGCGCTTCCCTGCATTTTGGGTGTGAGGTGGAGGACGCATCGCTCTCCCTGCAGCTAAGTGCCTCATCGAAGGCGTGCCACAGCTGAAGCACCGTGTTCAAAGGCCTGCGGCGAACTACTAGGACCTGCCTGTCATTGCCAATTCCCATCCACAACACGGGCGATGGAGCTCCGGAAGCAGTGAGCATGCCCATCGGAGTTATGAAAAGATCGAGGCCCGCGCTGGGAGGGCCGTTGTCCACGGCGGCGGCAAGTGCAGGTCGAGCCAGAGAGCACATAAAGATGAGGATATTGCAGTTGAAATCACGTGCCGTGACTGCCAGCATGAATTGTGCTGGTGCAAGTGCGCCCACAGCAGCATGCTGAAGAAGGCCGACCGATGGAATTTGCGCCCGAAGTGCTGACCAGGCCGCGCGCTCCCGTACCTCGAGGGAGAAGCGCTGACGCCAACGCACCGTCACTCCAGCGCAGGCACCCACCGTGACAAAACCATCAACGCCATGGGGAAGCACGCTGCCGGCACCAAGCGTGTGTGAGTCGAGCCACTCGAGGCACACCAGCGTATCATCCCAAAAGCTCTCGCGGAGGCTCAGTGGCGCAGACCTGACCCCGGGCGGCGTGCACTCGTCTTCAGCCAGCAACACAATCTCGCCCAGCGCGCTCGCGGCCAACAGCGAAGCGCGTGGGCTCCTTGCCCAGCGGATCGAGCGGACAGGCGAGCCGAGCGTCGCGCACTGAACGCTACCCTCACGGCTGAGAAGAAGGAGGCGCTCGTCGGAGGGCAGCGCGACGAGCGGCCGCACGCCGCACGCCGCAGCCATGGCCCCTTTCCCCGCTTCTTCCCTTCCTCGCTCCCCCCCCCTCCCCCCGCCCCCCGCCGAGCGGCCCCAGGACGCCACGCGGCGAGGAGGTGGATGAGAGAGAGAGGTGGAGCGAGAGATGGAGCGAGGGGGGAAGGAGGGGCGGGCGGGGGGGGGAGCGAGGAGGGGAGAAAGCGGGAAAAGGGGGGAAAAGCGGGAGAGGAGGAGGGAGGAGAGGGAGAGTGGGGGGCGGGAGGGCGGGAGAGAGCGCGGGCCGAGTGCAGAAGAAAAAGGAAAAAGGCGGGAGCGAGGCGTGAGGCGATAGATTGCGCGCGCCGTGGGCGAGGCGTCGAGGGCAGAAGAGAGGAAGAAGGGGGAGAGGGGGGGCGGAGAGAACAAGGGGAAAGCGGAGGTGTAAGAGAGTCACGAATCGACATTGATGGCCTAGTTAGATGGGGAATACGGTGCTGGCGCCGCCTGCAAACACAATACTGCCAAATACGGATGTGTTTGGCCTCCGGCCAAAATACATTAGTGTTCGGCATTCATATTTTTTCTCTCGTAAACGGACGTTGAACGCGCCGTCCGCTGCTTGTCGCCCCTTGCTCACGTTTCCGTGGGTGCGCTTTCTGTGGGTAACTGGAGCCTGGCGTGGCCTAGACTAATTATGTTGTGCTAGGCCGTCTGCCGGTCCTAGATGTTAAACACGGTGGGTTAGGTCTAGAAACACACCAAAAACAGCTGTTTTTGGCTTTTTTGGAAACACGGTGAAACACAGTACCGAAAACAGCGGGTCATATATATATAGTAGTATGTAGTATATTATACTTATACATATATATTTATATCCATCTCCCGTAGGCTCACAGCTCACAGCTACCGGTAGTTCGTAGTTCCTGTGGGAGTGTAATTGTAATTGTAACTGTCAAGCATGATTGTGATTGATGATTGATGATTGATTGTCTTGCATCCAACTAGGTGCTAGGTGCTAGGTGGTGGTAGGTGGTAGCTAGTGGTGTAGTGGTGCAGGTGGGAGGCCAGGCAATCAGGTGGCGGGATTGATTATGCTATGGCTATGGCCTCGCTCGCACGCTCACTCACCGCGCGCGCGCAGCGCGCAACCCTCTGTTCCGGACATGGGGGTCTCCTAGAAACACGGTGAAAAACACCGTTTTTGACTTCCGTATAGAAACACACTGTTCCTGTGTTTAACATCTAGGCTGCCGGTGCGTGGAGGCTCCTTTAGGCTTAAGGAGCTCCGAGCCGCCAGGGTCGGTATAGCCATCCCGGAAACGCACGTGTACCCCCATCCATAGGCTCGCCGGCGGGGTAAGAGAGTAAGGTGAAACAATCTTAATATTGATGTCGCGGTCACACCGCTGCCGCGCTCACGCGTCACGCGGCAGGGCATCAGTATCTAGCGGGCTGTACCCAGGACCAGCACGGAACTGCCTCTTCCAAGCTGGTGCTCGCCGAAGCGGAACCACGTCATCCGCTTCGCTTTTCCAAACTCGAAGTCCAACACGGACACCGCCGTAGCGGAACTGGTGTCGAAGGAGCTCCGAGAGAAATACGGGCTTACTGCGGACATTTTTGCTGCCGCGATGTTTGACCGAGCGGCGAAGGGCATTCATTAGCTCGCAGTTTGAGCTGGAGGAGGAGGTTTGCTGCATGCACGACGGAGATAAGGTAGGGGCATCGGCAATCGGCGAATTGATCCGCAAGAAGAATGAGAATGGCGTTGCTGTTACATAATCCCTTTTCCCGGACGGACGGGCAGACTCACTTGAGTAAGGCGTGGGACTGTGGAAATCAAAGCCGCAGCTTGGATTGTAACTAGGGCCTGGTAAGGGTTTCGCGAAACTTTTTACGAAACTTTGGGGGGTTTCGGCGGGAAAAAACTTTCGCGAAACATCGGGGGGTAAATGGCGCGAACGCGAAACATACGCAAAACATCGCGAAACATTTAATGTCGGGAAGACCAGTATGTAGCAGTACTGGGTCGTCTTGGCGCGGTCGCCTCGGCGACAGCGGTGTCTCCATCAGTACGTTCGTCCAGCGCGGCGAGGGCCGCGGCAGCGGGGGAGGGAGAGGGAGGCGGAGGCGGCGCGCGCTCCATGACCCTATCAGTTTACTAATAGTTGCTAAAAATACCTTGAGGGGGACGCGTGACGCGTGCAATTTTGACACTTTTTGCCGCAAAACTTTTGCAAAACTTTTGCACGAAACTTTGGGGGTTCGGGCACAAAACCTTTACCAGGCCCTAATTGTAACGAGATGAACGAGATGTAACGAGATGACCTGATGGCCCGACGACGAGATGAACGAGATGGCCTTGATGGCCCGACGAGATGAACGAGATGGCCCGAGGGCCCGACGAGATGAACGAGATGGCCCGAGGGCCCGACGAGATGAACGAGATTTTCGGGTAACGCGGAACTGGACGAGGAGTTTCCCCACTAAGCTTGGTCGTAATGCGGTGAAACCGATTTACAGACAAGCGGGAAACCGGGGCGGAAGGAACTGGCAAGGAAGTCGGCAGGAAGGCAGAGGAAATGTCTTGGCAAGGCGACGGAGGCAGGATTTTTTAACAGCAGTAGGCGAGGCAGGAATTTTTAACGGTAGACGGAGTGCAGAATTTTAACAATAGGAAGAGGCAGGATTTTTAACGGTAGGAAGAGGCAGGAATTTACTAGTAGAAGAAGAGCGTGAAATTTAACGGTAGAAGGAGAGCGGAGAGGAGAAGGAGCGGGGCTCGAACTGCAGAGCGCTCCGTCCGGACTCGAACTCGCGACCCAGAGCAAAAGGTTGGTGGAGGCGGTGGGTTGAACCACTATGCCACGCGAGAGTTTACGTAGCCATAGGGCCGATGGGAAGGGCTGAGAACCGCCCTAGATACTCTGGGTTTTTTTCTCTTCTTTTTCACTCTTCTTCTTCTTTCTTCCTCTGTTTCTTTTTACTGTTTACTGTTTTTCTTTTACTGTTATTTCTTTTTGCCTCTGAGACATCGCGAATGCGACAGGGACATGGGCAAATTCTTCAGCTACGGAACGCGGCAGGACGAACTCATCACCGTGGGCACGTCAGCTTTGCCAGTTGGTACGGTGCCCAACGTGAAGGTCCAGATCGACTTGAATGGTACGCGCATAGCTGCCGCCAAGCAGAACCTTCTGTACTCACTACTCCACTACTCCGCCTGTCACGCGCGCTGAAGCTGAAGGTGTACGCGTCCTTGAAGGAATCGGACATCCGTGGACACTGGTCATTCGATGCGCACGATTGGAAGGTGACGGCGGAGATGGAGGCTGTGCTCAACATCAGCAAGAAGACGACAACGCTTGCACAGTATGAGATTTCGTACACGGGTGCCTACATGTCCCTCATCAAAATATCAAAACGGTCACGGTGAACGCGCTCTCCAAGCCCGAGATCGCCGTTGTAGAACTAGACCGCGTCAACGCGGACCCACGCCTTGTTCGGAAGATGGTACCGGTCGACACATTCACCGACATCGGCAGGACAACTGTCTACCGCGCCCGACTTGAGGCAGACTGTCGCTTTTGTGGCAACAAGTCGGAGAGCTTGGACTTCGACAGCTCGGTCATCATGAGCGAAAGGGAAATCCTTTCCACCTTCCTCCTTCCTTGCTCTCAGGACAGTAAAGTGTAATCTAGTACCTAGTACCAGTAGCCAGGAGGTGTTAGCCCCGAATCTTCAGATTTGTCATTTGTGTGTGTGTGTGTGTTTTACTTGGTCAATTTTCAATTTTCATTCACCCTTAGACTTAGAACTTAGGATTAGAAGTTCAAATAGCGGTTTGACCTTTGACCGCCCTACTACTTGTAGGGGCCCTACATGTATGTGTATGTGCCAAGAGGCAGCGCTTGGTTGTGGCAGACAGGCCTCCTGCAGGTGAGTTGGAGCCTAAAGGGGAGGGTATGAGGCGCCTCCCACTGGTGAACTAAGACTGAGAGAAATAAAAAATATAGAATTTGGGGAGATGTGGGGAGGTTAAATAATCTAATTCTAACCTTTCTCTACGTACTCCCACTGCACATTGTAGGTCTACTCTAGTAGTATGTATCCGAATCTAGCAGCATTATACTCTCACTACTCCTACTGGAAGAGTTGACCGCGAAAAGAGAGGCGGGGCTGGGGTGGCTCAACTCCCGCCCCCCCCCCCCCCGGGAGGGGTGGCGGGGCGCCCACGGAGTCGTAATCAGAGGGGCAGGAGTGAAGGGAAAACGAGGGCCGAGAAGAGACGACCAAAGGGAGGGGAGAGGGGGGGGGGGGGGGGAAGCGAGCACCGCCCCCTCTTCCCTCTCTCTAGAGAGGAAAGACGAGATCACGACTCCCACGAGGGCACCCTTTCAATCTTTGAATCTGCGGCTTGTCTACTCGAATCTTCTGAATGCAGCAGAGGGCATCAAGAGAGTGAGAGAGCTCCTCGGGGTGGGGCAGACTATAGATGAGAGAGGGGGGGAGAGAGGGAGAAAAGAGGGAGGGAGGGAGGGAGGGAGGGAGATAGCGAGATTGCGAGGGAGGAGAGAGAGAGACGGGGGGGGGGGGGGGGCGGGGGAGGCAGAGAGGAGAGGGAGGGGGGAAAAGGGGGGGGAGAGAGAGAGAGGACGCCGCCGCGGGGGAGTGGCGAGGGGAGAGGGGAGGACGAGAGAGAGGGCCCGTGGGTGCGTGGCTTCCCCTGCCGAGCGGACGGAGGGCGCGGCGGATCGAGCGAGCCGATACAATCCGCCACACCCCACTGCGCGCCGCGAGCACAGCTGCCGGCCGGGAGGGCCAAGGGGCTGACGCCGTAACTGGGCCACTCTCCTCTCTCCTCTCTTTCTTCCTTTTCCGGCCCTGCTCCTTCTGCCTCTCTCGCTCACTCGCTCGCCCGCCCGCCCGCCTGCTTCCCCCTTCTGTCTGGGTCTGGCGCGATGGGTGCCTCTGAGTCAAAGCAGGGAGACAAGGTGCCTGTCATCCAGCTGGGGCATGATGTTGGCCTTAACGAGACAGCGCTCTCTGAGGCCGAGCAGCCACCATCGCCCGCGCCCGCCGCGCCCGCCGCCGCGCCCGCCGCGGGCGGCCCGCCGCCGCAGAACGAGCCCGCCTCCGCAGCCAAGCCGTGCAGCAGCGTGGGTGACTCGGGGCTGCTGCGCGAGTTGCGCGAGTACCGTCTCACCAAGCAGAGCCTCGGCGAGGGCGCCTTCGCAAAGGTGCGCCTTGCCACTTCCGAGTCAACGGGACATCAGGTCGCCGTCAAGATTATCAAGCGCAAAAAGTTGGACGAGCGCGCCGAAATGCTCCTTCAGCGCGAGGTGAAACACCATGAGAAGCTGCGCCACGTCAACATTGTGCGGCTGCACACGTGGATCAAGGGTCCGACCAAGTACTACCTTGTCATGGAGTACTGCACCCGAGGAGACCTGCTCCAATTTGTTAACCAGTCGGGGTGGCTCTCCGACGCCTTGGCGCGGCGGCTCTTTACCCATCTTATGGAGGGCATCGCCTTCTGCCACCGGCTGGGTATCCACCATCGGGACCTCAAGCTTGAGAATCTTCTCCTCTCAGGGCCTGACGATGACAACCTTGTCCTTAAGATTGCGGACTTTGGGTTATCAGATCTACAGGTGCGCGCATTTGCGTGCAGAATCGGCGGTGAAATGCAGGCCGGTGGCACCGGCATGTCCGGCGTGCGTACAGTTGCCTGTCTGCGGCAATGGGGCCCACCGGTGAGAAGGGCGTCCACCCATAGCAGTGCCAACATCGCATCCAACACTTATGCTGTCCCTATGTCCTTGCTATAGACCAAGCCAAACTCGCTCTCGGGCACGCTGTGCGGATCCCCGCTCTACGCCGCGCCAGAGTTGATGACTGAGGGAGCTGCTCTCGATGGCTATGATGCGTCAAAGACCGATATTTGGTCATGTGGGGTGATCCTCTACGCCCTGCTTGCTTCGGTAAGTGCTGAAGGATGGGCGGGGCCGTGCGCGTTTATCCACTGGTGGCTAGCTGGCTCTGCGGTTTGCAAGTCAATCTTCCTCTACTCCTCGATGGCCTGCGACCTCACATTGCACATCCACCGACTGGTGGGCGTGCTGTTGTCAGCTTCTCTTTCTTAACCTCATGCTCCGCTTTGCTCTCTTCCAACTCAGGCCCTACCCTTTGATGCGGAGGACGTGCATGCGTTGGTGCGGCTCATCCAATTGGGGAAGCCCTCCTCACCAGTGCCGCCGGAACGCGGGCCGGACGCCGAAATGCTCGTGCTCAGCATGCTCTCTACAGACGCCAAGGTGAAGGCTCCGCCCATGTGGGAGTCCAACGCCCCAGGTTCTTCTGGGTTGCAATTCGCCTTGGAGTGGAAGTGTCTCACCTCGTTCCTACACCTCCCATCCCGCGCCCTGCTTCAACAGCTCCGGCCAAGTGCAAAGGCTGTCCTCGATAGCCGTTGGGTCAAGGCCGCAGCCCAAGCCCCCATCAAGTCGTCGGTTACCCAAGTCCGACTCCAACAAGTGCCTCTCGGCGGGGGTGAAGGGGGTGGGCAGCGCCGTCGCGGAGCTTCGGAGACCACGCAATTCTTCAGGCAGGTACGCGAGGCATTGTCACACGCAAGGAAGCCTCACGGCAGGCAAGCCACATTATTCTCGCCTGTTACAGCCCTTGCAGTCTCGTCAAAGCCAGTTGCTCATTGACACCTATCCCGTGCCGTTCTCTCCATGGCGTCCCTCAACAGATGCGCCGACTTGCTGAAGAGGACGACGACGACATCGAACCACCCCGCCGCACTACTGACGCAGCCGGCTCTCAAGTTGACGCTACCGCGAAACGAGAGTCCTCACGTCCGCCGGAAACGATTCGTGAGGTCCCAGAGCCTCGGCCGCAGGATGAATTCGGCAGCGCCAGCGCCGTCGCCGCAGAGGGGTCCGAGGGGGCGAGGAGGAAAGGTGGCTCTGCACTCACCAAGGAGGAGCGCGATGAGATCCGACGTGAGAGGGAACGCGCGCGGCGGGAAGCCGCCGCAACCGCGCAATAGCGTACGGCCGCGTCGAAGCGGGTGTGGGTAATTGCGAGGCGTGGAAGTTGGGCAAAGAGCGGGAAACCTAGGGAAAGTCGGGTGGATCTTGGCGACGTCCTGGAGCGGAATTGAGCTACGCTGAGCGACCCCCAAGGAAGCATGCGCGGGCGGACAACGCGGTACTGAGGTTCTCACAATGCACGCAATTGCACGAGTCAGGGCATCTGAATCTGAGTCGAGGGAGAAGTCGAGCATCGCGTAGGACGTCGTTCAGGAGAAGAGCGCGTGTATTTGTGTGTGTTGGAGAACGGTTTGCGTCGCATTAGATGTGCCTGTATCGCAGCGTTTCCCCCTCATTGGCGAGGCGGCAGCTGCCCCCTTCCCCTGAATCCTTTACATGAAAAATAGCGCCGACCTCTTATTCAGTGGTACGTGGTATCGGTACTAAGGCCGGCGTCAAGATTTGACTTAAAAAGTAAAAAAATCTCAATCTTAAGAGCTGAAGATGTCTGCTGCATGCTACTATTATTGGCAGAGGTAGTGGTGTGGATGGAGCTGTGGATCTTTACCAGCCAAAGTATGAACATGGGGGAAGGGGAGGGGCTGGGAGAAGTTGGGCGTGGGCCGTGGGTATGGACAGGAGGCGGGGTGGGACGGTGGGACCAGGCGGGGCGCTCGACCGAGGGCTCAGCACATCAAGGGACGTAGCACGCAGAAGGATCACAGGGTGGGGGTCACCGACGTCGGACATCGAGATGGGAGACGGAGGCGGGAAAAGATAACGACGGGGGAGAGGAACGCGGGAACACGCAAGGAAATAAACGGGGCGGGGTGGGTAAATGAAACGAGGAGGGGGGACTTGGGACCTGGGGGGGGAAGTCGCGTTCCGTCGAGAGAGGACCAGGCGGCCGTTTTGTTTTCACTTATCTTCTATTGGTT
>CM030935.1:1922587-1947587 GCA_018136815.1 Isochrysis galbana
GAGAGCGGGGCTTGGCGTGCGCATCCTTCAAATCAAGAATGCACGAAATGCACTTGCTATCACTGCCAGTACGCACGCACACACCTGCTCCGCTTCGCGTTTTCCCGGTGGCTTCGATGTATGCGGTATTCCGGTGTCCTCCGGTCGAACAACAACCAAAGGCGTATTCGCACTCGATTGATCCTCCGCGGCAGTCGAGCTCACAGCGCCGAACCAATAACTTCGAAGCGATGCAGCTCGAGATGAACGATCTTTGAGAAACCTGGCCTTGAGCGCTTCATAGGCAAGAGATGCTTGCCTCCGAGACGACTTGCCTTGCGGCCCAAGCAGCCAAGGCAACGCATCCGAGCCGTTTGGAAAGATGCTGGGCTGGTTGAAATCCGGCGGCAATTGGAGGGCAACGAAGGCCTCCAGCGGCATATGGCGGGGCTGACATGATTCGCCCATGGGCCTCTGTCCGAGGCGACCAGGACACCAGCAGAACCCTGTTGTCTCATCGCATTCACCAGCGCAATGCGAGGCGAGCCATAGCCCATCTTTTGGGCCATTGCACGGCCTGAGGTTCCTCCCTTCACAAGAAGTTCCATTGAAGCCAGCCTTGCACGCACAGCGGCCAGTCTGAAGGTTGCACACCCCGCGATTGTGGCACGCATGCTCGCACTGTCGGAGGGGTTGTCGGGCGCCTCTCGCCTCCGACGGCTGCCTCACACCCTGCGCCACCACAAGGCTGCTCCGCCCTGTTAGAAAGCACTCACACCCGCGCTGATCGCGGACGAGGGCACAATGAGCCAGTAGCCGCGCCTCCAGCGCGGGGCCGCCGCTAGAAGAGCCGTGCGAACCGTGCAGGCCATGCGGGCCGTGCGGGCCTCGCTGCTTCTCCCCGTGTGCTCTGCTCTGCCCGGGCAAATTGGGGGAGGAGGAGCGAATAAGGAGTGAGGTGAGTGGCGCAGAGGCGAGGAGGAGGCACACTAATACCCCCGTCTTCCAGCCCGCCCGCCCGCTCTCCCTCTGCCCCCGCCCCTGCGAGAGGAGAGACTCGGCCTCCTCCTCGTCGGCCGCCATCGCGCGCGGCTCTCTGGCGGGGCGGGCCGAATACCGGGAGGGGAGGGGAGGCGAGAAGCAGGGACAAGAGGAGTGGGGGGTGGGGGGTGGGAGTGTGTGTGTGGGTGGGGGGGGGGGGGGGGTTGGCGCTCAAGTTGATTAAGATTAAGATTATTTGGTATAGTTTTTCATCTATGTCTACGTCAATTTTTATGCATCTCCCTTTTAGGATTACGTTGACCGAATCAACTCTAGGGGATACTCTGCTGCAGGAGTCGCGAATCGCCACCGCGACCCCTCCCGCAGAGTCCTGAGTCCGCTAGCTCTCCCGGTGAGACGAACCACTCCCACCCAAGGAGGGACGCTATTCTATGCTGACGGAGGTGTGAACCGTCTTCATACGCGTGTAGCTCCTGGAGAAGGAGTATGTCTACACAAGCTTTTCGCGCTTGGGACACAACTATATTTAAAAAGATAGGGTCATGGAGCGCGCGCCGCTCGCCGCTCCCCTCCTCTCTTGCCGCCACCCCCGCCGCGACGGACAAGCTCGACGACTCGCACTCGAAGCGCCCAAGAGCGGGCGCCCCCCCGACCCAGGTGCGCACGAGACTCGTCCCGTGCCGACCCCGGACAGCCGAGCACCAGCAAGGCCACCATGCCAAGCATGGCGCATGGCCAACACAGCCCTCAACTCCTCCCATCCACCCAAGGCCACAGCCCGCAGCTAGATTAGAATGAGTTGAGTTGTTGAGTTGAGTAGTTGGAATTCGCCCCTTCTCCGCGCTCTCTCTCCCCTCTCCTGCGGCACGCGCGATGGCGCGCCTGCGACAGGCCTGCAGCTGCCCCTAGCGACCCCTGGAGGCTCCTGGAGGCCAGCTCAGGGGCAGAGGAGGCCGGGGCTGGGCACTGGCCTATCCTGCCTCTCCCTCGCTGGCGCTCCTAGGCCTCAGGGGCCCCCACTCTGCACCTGTCTGCCTGTCGACCAGGGGGGGAGGGGGGGTCGGAGCAATGGGCTGGCGGCACGACAGGCCAGGACGCGCGAGGCAGGCGAGCCTACCAGTGAGAGAATGGGTCAGCATTGCAGTCTGCTCTTGGCAAGCCATCAGGCATGCCAGGAGCATGGGTGGTTCCTCCCCCATGGCAGGGGAGGAGTGGAGAGAGGGGGGGCTCGTGCCCCCCCATTGGCGAACTAAGTATAAACTTAGTTGGACTATGGACATTTGATGGCTCAACTTGCGTCTGTCCCATATTCGACGGAACGTGCGTGACCTTGCAGGTGTCAGCAACCCTTAATCATGAATGATGAATGAATGCGAACGCTCGCTTCAATTGTGTTTTAATCCACCGACATCTGTGAGCGCCTAAACGTGAGTTCCTTACTGCTTCTTGCTACTACTGCTTCACTCATTGGGGAGCTTAGCTTAGGGGCACGCACAATGCACAACCATCCTTATTCACCATGCTCACTACAAAACCTACAGCGTAATTGGACATGCGTCATCCCTTGCATCACACATCGCCGACATCACGTGCACGCGCCCAACGCAGCTGGTGGCGCCCTCTCAATGAAATTAGGTCCCAATAAAAGGCCAAGTGAAGTGAGTTTTTTAGTGCTCATCAGGGCACAGCCATATTCGTCCGTGGACAACGTAGATAGCCGGAATGCAGGCGCATGCACATACCTCGCCGCCATCATCTGTGCGCATGGACAATACACCAAATGCCCCAACAAGGACAGCTCGCGCACGCGCGGCAGAAGCTTCTGAGTTGTGAAACGGCCTTGGACAGTGGATTCTCTTGGCAGCGCTACGCCTTCTTATGCTTGGCGGCAGTTGCACCAGCGACGTAGGCACGTAAGTCATCAGCGACACCCTCCGGATAGGAAAATGGCGGTGCCATGCCGACGCGCTCATAGGCGTCCTTGCGGAAGTAGAAGTCTGCGCCATTCATGAAGAAGAGAGCCGCAGGCGTCAACTGAACCAGGAAGCGAATCGGCGAGTAGCCCGTTCTAAGGCATCGCAGGGTGAGGTTGTCGAGAAGCCAGGCAAATACGCACAGCACGTACGCAACAAAGAAAGGGAGCTGCATTGGGTAGCCCGCCGCGAAGGGTTCCTGCCGGCAAGAAATCATAAGTTTTCGTAGGTCTCTGAACATCGCGTGGGCGTCACCCACCCGCAGCGCGGTGCCCGCTACCGCCTCGGTTGGTACGGCGTCGTGGCGCGACTCGGCGGCAAGGCGCGCTGGCAAGGCGGCAAACAGCGCAGCAAGGTTCTTGACGTACACAACCGTGAAAACCACAGCGCAGCTGCCGAAATTCGGTGCAGGCTTGGGATCAAGCAGGAGCTCCTTGCTTGGTAGCCCGTCACCGGGCCCAAACACTACATGGGGTCGGACCGCGACTGTGCGTAGCTCGGGCGAGTTGGCATCAAGCACAAGCCGCTCGGCTTCGGCCTTGGTGCGTCCGTAGGCGCATAGCTGTCCGGTGCCTTTCTCGATGAGATCTGCCCTCCCCCAGACACCATCGAGTGTGACGGTGACTGATGATGCGTAAATTAACCGACCGATTTTCTCCGCGCGGCATACATCGATGATGGCTGCGGTGCCGCCCACATTGACAGCGCGGATGCGGGCGTCGTGCACCCAGCCCGAGCGCAGATCGACCTCTCCCGCCAGATGAATCACCGCATCACATCCAGCTAGAGCGGCGCGCAGCTTCACTCTGTCGGTCACGTCGGCCTGTGCAAATTTGCAGTCAGCACTATCCCAGAAGGAGATGAGCTCTTGCGGCGCAGCCACGTCAATCGGGCGAACAGCGCAGCCGCGTGAGAGCAGCGCTTCCACCACGTGGCGTCCAATGAAGCCGGCTGCCCCAGTCACGCCAACCAGCTCAACAAGCGACATCTCAAGTCTTGGGAGGGAAGGTAGCAGAAGGGAAATTGAGGGAAGGCGAGGGAGGCAGAGAGAGGCAGAGAAGGAGACAGTAGAGCACAGCCGCCGGCGATCGCCGTTACCGTCGGCGCTGAACCATCGGAATACCGGCCGACGACAGGTTCATCAAGTCCGCTCAACAATAACTACTACCCTAGAGTCTAGTAGAACTAGAGTAGGAATTGCTCGGTGATTCCTCAGGTACAGACGCTGCAGGGGCCAGAGGAGGAGGAAGATGAGGAGAAAGAGGAGGGGGGGGGGGGGGGGGGTAGGGAAACGAGGAGGAGTAGGAGGAAGACGACGACGACGATGAGGAGGACATCAACAGGGCACGTAGCCCACTTGCGTCTAGCGTCTAGGAGAAGCAAGCCATGGACGGAGGCCATCTCCACCTCCATCTATCGACCTGACCGACGAAAACGAAGCGGTGGACCTGAGCGATGGCTCGGTGGGTCTTTCGGTACCCAAGAAGGCGGACGCGACGGACGGCCTCGATCTGACCGACGAGAGCAAGTCTGCCAACCCGTTCGCCCCCGGCGGAGCTTACCGAGACGGGATCGATGCTGCGTGATGCTAGTTGGTTCCCTTCCGTCGCTCATCAGTGGGAGCCGACAGAAAGGGTGGAAGAGGGAGCGTGCCCTCCCGCCCCCCCCTATCTGTAACTAAGTCTTAACACTAAACTTAGAACTTAGTTGTTAGTTGACGAGATGGGAACAAGGCTAAAGAAGGTGACGAGGTGCTAATTCATAGATCATGGGCACGTGGCACGTAGAGGGAGCCCCACTCACCTGCCGTTGGCCATAGCCACGACTGAAAGTATTTACGGGTCAAAGCCAAAATTTGGAAACGACACAGGACGCAGCCCACGATAACGGCTTCACCAAGGCAGCAACCGCTTCATCACCGGGAGCGTGCACCTAATCTACAATGCGGCTCGTCTGTCACTCGTCTTGCCAAATCCGGCCATCAGCTTCCCGTTCTCATTCCCATGTCGGTGACCCAAAACATCACGCCGCCGGCGAGAGAATCGGGTCCACGAGTGCGCCTACATCAACAAACAAACAACCCTGATCGAGTGCCCCAACCTCTGTGAGGTCCTCCAGCCGCTCGGTGACGGCCTTAGCCATCTGTGTGCTTGCCATGCCTACGCTCTGAGCGATTGCGTGATCCTCCAACCTGCTGTCGGCATGACGCACGAGCTCGCAAAAGATCCCAAAATTGATCTGCGCCTTGGAGCGTCGGTAGCTAGCGAGCGTGCGCAGAACCGAGCCGTGGCGCGTCCCGGACGATGGGTCAAGCTCCACCATGGAACACCGTGCACAAGGCCCAACTACGCGCAACTCGATCGGTGCCTCGACAGAACGCGGGCTGGTGAGGCGCAAGGCATTCCAGCCATCCTCGGGCCCGTGGCCAGGATTGAGAGGTAAGTTCAAAGTGCCGCCAAGTGGCTCCACCACCATGTTTGGGCGGAAGCTCGCCGCTGCTACGGCCTTCTCCCCCGACCGGAGGAGCTCACCGTTAAGCGTATCCACTGCCGTCTGCGACACAAGGAGAAGCGGCGCGTCGTTGGCAAAGCCAATGGAGCCGGACGGCTCGCCGCCGCCCCTTGCCAGTTCGTCGGGGCTTGCACGACGACGTGCGCGCGTCGTTGCTATCACGCTACGTCGACCGTCGGCGGCCCGGACCAATCTACATGGCACTCCGACCGCCTGTTCGAACCATTTATTAGTTTCAACGTCGCCAACGGCCCGCCCGTAGCATTCCTCGCCACAAAGGGTGAGAGGCTCTTCATCCATGCCCGCCTGCATGGGCTGAAGCGAAGGGCCCTGCCCATTGCTTTGATCATCAGAGACATGGGTACCATCGCTGCGCTCGTCGGCGATTGCGTCGCTAGATTCATCGGTGCCCTCGCCGTGCTCTCCACCATTCGGCGACACTGCGCTTCCCTCTGGGCGACGCATGGCTTGTCGCAAGCTGATCTCGAGGTCTGACAGCCCGGGTGCACTCACTCTCAAAACCATTTGGTCCAAGTCGACTGTGGGGCGGATGAGGGCGATCCGTGGATAAGCAGTGGAGCGAAGCAATACTCCCGATGGACCAGCCAACGCCCACTCGCGGTCATAGAGTAGACGGCCGTTGCTACAGTCAAGAGGCCACCGCGACACGCGCATGCCGCCGCAAGACTTGATGGGATGTACATAGATGGCTGTCAATCGAAAGAGCGAGGGACTGGGTATCGCGCTCGATTGCCTCTCCTCACCATCCTGCACGCTTGGTCCATGCAAGACGCCGTGCGACAGGTCGGCGACCAAAGGCCGTGCAAAGATCACGTCCGGCTCGCGCGTTATCGAATGCGTATACCTCATCGCATCTCGTGCCAACTTGGCACGCGCGGCCCTGTCTGCGGGCACAAGCACGAATGTCTTCTCGATGAAACACACAAGATGATCCACGTCCTCCCAAGTAGAGTCCTTGCCGAGCGAGGCCCGTACCACTCCGGTTGGCCGGCCATTAAGCAAGTCCAGGTGGTCACCACATTGCTTGCCGGCTGCCACTGCAGCCAGGACATCGGCTTCCGTCATGTTGAGAAGTGCCTGGCAGCCGCCCGGGTTGCAACAGCATCCAGTGCGAAGCTGGATGGGTGGACGATTGAGCGATGCCAGCTTACCAACCTCAGCATATCCAACGTAAGAGCCATCGTACCGCAGCACATTGAAGGCGACAGTGGGTCCGCTGAGCCGCGACGGAGCACTACAAACGCCCTCGGTAGTCGCCTTGTGGTCACGGCCGCGGCCCTTCCAATTGCCATAGATCTCAACGACGGGGACACCTGTCGCATGCCTGAGCGACGCCAGCCGAGCCACTAGTTCCTCAGCAAGGACGCCAGCGTGTCTTGCCACAGCGCGTGACCCACCCACCCTTCGAAGCTCCTCGAAGCCGTGTTGGAGCCACGAGATGCCAAGAAAGTGTAGGGTCCCATCCACCAGGGCCTCGGCCACTTGGACCTTGGGCGGATTGAAGAAACGGGCGGGGCCAAGGGCGGAGCTTGACGCGGCGCCTCCAGGCTGCTCTGCGGGTCGTACTATTGTTATATTCGCTGTAGCAGAAGACGACGAGAGTGCGCTGGCGCTGGGATGTGACTGCTGCACGACATTCCAAGAGGATCGAATGGGCCGAGGCAAGGCTGCCGCAACGGCGCCGCCCCCGAAATACGCATGCGAAAGATCTTTGCGCAGCAGCCGTAAGGCATCGCGCCTCACCAATAATGCCCCCAACCCTGTTGGAACGCCAAACATCTTGTAGAAAGAGACGGCACAGAAAGCAGCACCGGTTGAAGGCATGTCTAGTTCGCCGGTTGCGGCCGCTTTGGCACCATCAACAAGGACCCACCACCGAGTTGAGGATGTCCCTGGCAGGGCGTCCTTGCCAGCACTCACCCGCGAGAGGGAATGTGCGATGCTGGCCGAGTCGGTCCTATCGCCCGTCAAGTTGCACTCGGCTGTGACGACCGCTAGACTGTGGCGCACCAACACTTGCAAATGCGAGGCTCGTGCCGAGGTTGGAGCCCCCTCTGCAGCGAGTTGAGCATAATCACGGGAGCTCCCAGCACAGAGGCAGAGTGCGCCCTTTGCTCCGGCCGGCCCACGCATCCCCATGACAGACGTGTGACACGACTCAGGTAGGATGAGCGTCGAGCCCTCTCCAAAGGGGAACACTTCTGCAACGAGCCGTAGGGCAGCGGTCGTGCCTGAGGTCCACACACACTCCCAATCCGTCGCGTGAGAGCCGCAGAAGTGCGCGAGCACGAGTGCACGGGCGTGCTCCATCTGCGCAGCGGTCGCACTGGCGGCCGGCCCGCTCGAGTGCGGGTTAGCGAGTACTGTGGCGCTGGCGTGTCGAGCGAGCGCCTGGAGCTGGGAGGCAAGCGGAAGGGCGGCGCCTGCGTAGTCCAAGTAGACTACCCGCTCGTTCTCACTTGCTCGCTCGCTCTCGGCTGGCTGTACGAGCTGCGGTAGCTCATCCGGCCGCCACCGTTCGACGTGCCCGCCAGCTGAGCGGCCGTAGCCGTAGGCGTGGCCGGCACGGGAGAGGAAGATGCGCTTGCGCCGTGTACGCTCCGTATCTCTCGACCGCCGCCGCTGACGCGCACGAGCAAGCAGCCAGCCGGCGGCAGCGAGCGCGGATGCGGCGAGCAACGCGCGTGGTAGGCCGCTCCGTCCCATCGCCACGCTGGCTCTCCCTCGCTCCCCCTTTGCACCCCCCCCCCCTCCCCTTCTTCCCCTTTCCCCCCTTTCCCTTCTACTTCTCCCCCCCCCCCCCCCCCCCACTCCCCCCCCCCCCCCCCCCCCTCCCTCCCTCCCTCCCCCCCTCCCGCCCTCCCGGCAGCCCGCGCGGAGAGCATCATCAGGGGGGGGAAAGACTTCTTTTGTAGAGATTCGAGTCAACCTTACCAGCGGCGGAGCCTCCGTGCCCGGGGGGGGGGGGGCGGGGGGGGAGAGGGGGTCTGATGAATGGCGAGAGATCAGAAGAAAGAGAGAGGTGGGGGGGGGAGGGGGGAGGAAACGAGCCCGCGTGGTTTCATTGGAAGGCTGAAACCCAAAAGCTAAAGAAAGGGCGACCTACGTCTTCTTCTTTCCGAGAGAGCAGAAGAAGAAGGGAGGGTTTAGCACGACGGGCGGGGGGTTGTTCCACTAGAAGTCTGACACTCAAAAATTTAAGGAAGGGCGACCTACATCTTCGTCTTTCCAACTTTTTGTCGAGGGTTCAAAATAGAGTTTTCACGTCTTTTTTGGCACGAGGCCCGATATTCTTTACTTTATGCCCGCACTTTCACAGCTCCTCTCGCTATCTCTCTCTCCTCTCTATTGTGGCGCCTCGCCGGCGGCGCCACGCTGCGCCTTGGACATACCTCGCACAGCTCGCCCACTTCCCTCTTCTCTCTTCGCCACAGCCTCCCTTGCAGGTCGACACACAGAGAGCGGGCACAGTCAATAAGGCCGAAGAAGGCTCGAGAGCGGCTCCAGCGATGGTCCGGCTTGCAGCAAATCTGACGATGCTGTACGCACAGCTTATGGCCTGACATGCTGCCACTCACGCCTTCTGAATGAAACCCTCTGCCTAGCATGCTGCCACTCACGCCTTGTGATTGAAATCCTCTGTCTGGCATGCTGCCGCTCATACCTTCTGATTAAAATCCTCTCACTTCTCGTGACTGTCCTCTCTCTCAGCTTTCCAAAGGTGTCCTACTTGGAACGATTCGGCTTGGCGGCGAGCTGCGGTTTCCGAGCAGTGGAATCTCTCTTCCCGTACGATGCTGCCTCGGCGGATGCCGTCGCCGTTGAGCTACGCAACCACGACTTGCAGCAGGTTCTGGTAAATGCTCCGCCAGGAGATTGGGCAAACGGTGACCGGGGCATTGGCGGGATCGCAAGTCGGGAAGCTGAACACGAGGCAAGCGTCAGTCGGGCAATGGCCTACGCGAAGACAATAGGGTGCCCACGTATTCACGTTTTGGCAGGACTGAAGGCCCAGGGAGCGACCGAAGACACTTTCATCGCTCGTCTACGTGCGTTGGCCCCTGTAGCCGAGGTATCTGGCATACGCCTGTGTGTGGAGGCATTAAACTCTCATGACGTGCCTGACTACTTGATCCCAACACAAGAGGATGCTGCGAGGATTGTTGATGCCGTTGGGCATCCAGGGTGCGGCTTGCAGTTTGACCTCTACCATCTGCAGATGATGAAGGGAGTCTGGCCGAACGAGAGTGTGCGGGAGGCCATTAACAAGTTCGGGCCGATTGCAGCTCATGTTCAGATCGCAGGTAATGGCCAATGATGAGGTTTCGTGTGAAGGCGTGTACCTAGATAGCCTCAAGCTGCTAATGAACTCCCCACCGTGCGTCACCTACACTCGAGTGGCTGCACATGTCTAACATGCACACCGACGGCCGCTTTAGGACCCAATGGACGTCACGAGCCGGACGAGGCTGCTGCGGTCGCTATGCTTGACCTCCTTGAACAGTCGGGATACACTGGGCACGTTGGGTGCGAGTACAAGCCTGTAGCGGATGTAGTGCAAGGACTGGTCTGGGCAAGGAGTTTTGGGATCACCGCACCGGAGCACCATGGTTGAGAATTCAATCGTCAACCGAGGCGTCATCCGATGCTTGAAGCGTAAGTATCAGGATATTAAGTGGTAATAGCTTAGTAGCGCGAGTATATGCATCCTTTCTTGCCTACACGCGCATGCTTGGGCGCCCCATCTTCCGATGCATAGTGTGAGCTGCGCGCGCGCTAGGCTTGCCAACACCGAGGGCGACGGCGGAGGAGGAGGCGCCGAGGGTGGCGGAAGAGGAGGGGGGGAAAGAGGCTAATATCTATGCTTTATTTTAACAAATTTTTATGGGTCGCGGCGCGGCAAAGGAACGGGACTAGCGCGCACACAAGACAGGACTCCCTGCCGCGGCGAGCGCAAGCACCCTTCCCCCTTATGCCACCCAGCTCTTCACTAGCTTACTACCTGCGCTAGCCGGAGCACCCCTCCCTCCACACTCAAACAACCCCCCACGTCAGGATCCTGTTCTGGTCTCGCAGGCAAGGGGGCCTAATGGGAGGGTGAGGAGCAACTCCTCAAAGAGGAGCTTTGGGGAAGGAGATGTTTGAGTGGGGGCGCTATACCCTTGCGCTAGGCATGGGCAGCGACGCCGCCTCAAGACATGTCCTCCCTCTGGTCTTGAGTCGAAATTTTTGGTGTTTGAAACCGAGGGCGAGGGGTTTGTGCTTCTTGGGTTGGTTGTAGTGGGATGAGGGAGTGGGAGATGGAGTGAAGTGTTGAAAGAGGGCCCAAGGCAGGGCACTGAGTTGTAGGTACTTGTGGCCCACAAGCGTGGGGTGAAAACGGGAAGTGTATCAACATGTGTCTTGAATTGAAATTTTTGGTGCTTTGAACAGAGGGCGGGGGGTTCGTGCTGTTTGGGTTGGTTGAAGTGTAAAGGGGGAGTGGGAGAGGGAGTCTAGTGTTGAAAGAGGGCCCAAGGCAGGGCACTGAGTGATTGGTACTAGTGGCCCACAAGAGTGGGGTGAAGACGAGAATTGTGTCAACAAGTTGGAAAACAGAGGCATGGGGTGCTCTCCGTATGGGGTTGATGGTTGTGAAGTGCCCTCCCATGTTGGGTGCACTGATGGTAGAGGTTTCCACCATGGGGAGGGCAGCTGAGCTACCCTCCCACATGAGGTGCTCTTGGGGTGGGAAGAATTCCCACTGTAGGGGGGGGTGGGGGGGTCTCAAAGACCCCCTGCATGATGCGCAGAGCCATGGTGGCAACCTGTTCGGTGCCAGTGCTCGCCACCCCGCGCGCTTGCGCGGGTGTGGTTTGGATGGGTTGGATGGGCTCTGAGAGGGCTTTCTGACGAGCCGCCTCGGGCGGCGTGGGGCGTCCCAGGTGGGGCGCGGTGGCGAGGGTCGCCTGGGGCTCGGGAGCGGTCGCGGCACGCTCCATAGTTCAAACTATAACAATAGTTTAAAAAGAGGCTAATATCTAATATACATCGGCAAACACCCATAAATTCGTTGCTGGACACTATACTAATGAGCGTGAAGGCCGTAATTACAGCATACGAGAAGATGAGGAAGGGTATCAGTGCTATCGGTCGATTGCGACGTTGTAGTAATCACTCAAGACAGGAGAAGCATGGGCGCGCCTTCGACGACGAGAAAGCGGTGCCGGAATTCGACACCGGAGAGAGAGAAGATCAACGTGGCGTAGCCGCGGGTACGGAGGGGATTACCATCCGGTCCGACAACGGCAGGTCGGTCCGAAGCATGTTCGACTAAGACGCAAGCGTCGCGGGGCAGTGCGGCCAACAGCTCGGTGGTTACAACCGAGGGGCCGGCTCCCGTGTCCGCGAGAGTCTTGTTGACGCCGTCCCTCCTTAGTATGATAACCTTTGCCTGAGGCAGCATAATGGCTACCCTTGGCGCGACGAGGCTTGCGACGCGAGTCCGTAGACTCGGAGGATCCATCGCAGTCCGAATCGCTGGTCGACGAGGAGTTAGATGAACGTGGGCTGGAGACCGGAGACGAGGACGAGGAGGACGAAGAGGTCGGAGAGCTGTAGCGGCGGCGGCGGCGGTCCTTCTTCTTGTCTTTATGAGCCTTTTTAGATTTCGATGAAGAGCGAGGGAGCGGCGGTGGCGGCGGCAAAACAACTTCGCCGCCATCGTCGGATGGAGGTGGAGGCGGGCTGGCTGCCTGAACTGGAGCAGTAGGGAGTCGGCCTCGTTCGATCGCGCTGGTGACCGCGGCGAGCTGCTGTGAGAATTGTGCGGCCATAGCCTGCATGAGCTCGATATAGCGCAGCTCGACGGGGTTGAGCCCCGGTGAAGCCGAAGAAGTTGGCGGCGGGACCGTAGCAGATAGCAGACGGTGGAGAAGGAGAGAGATGAAGAAGGGAGTCGGGCAGCAGGCCCGGGGCCTCCTCACACCGAGATGGCTGACTTGGAGCGACTGAGGCGACCGAGAGGCGTTCGAGGGAGGCGTGATAGGGCTCGTAGGCGGCCTCCGAGTCCGATGGTAATGGTGGCGGTGCCTCGAGGCAGGCGCGAGAAGAGGGGAGGAATCCTTCCAGAGGATTTTCCTCACCCTGGTGCCTGGTGAGACTCGGGCTTGGACCTGCCTCCAACGGACTCCGGCGGCGATGGCGGAGATGATGGGGGGGGGACCGCAGAGAGATCAGGAGGAGAGGTGAGGGAGGGCATCACCTCCCACTGCGAGGGTGGTGGTGGATGTCCGTCCGGAGAGGAGAAAGGGGTTGGGGTTGGCAAAAATATCCACAAAATCGGACCCAAATATCCAGCAAAAATATCCGCAAAATATCCACCAAGCTACCCAAATATCCGGGAAAATATCCAGCTCTGCACCATAAATAGCACTACACGCTGTAGCTGTTGCTCCACGCTCGCGCGCGGGTGCGGCGGTTATTTGAGCTCTAGCCTGCATCCATCCTCCATATCCATACCCATACATCTACATTTGACATTTGCAGATAATAACTGATGATTGATGATTGACGATGGACCCCATTGAAACCTCGTCACACATTGCACACCACACATCACACATCACGTCTGCTGGCGTTTATTGCGATTGTATCGTATCATCACCGACGCTTGAATTTGGTCTGCAAGAGACCGTTCACGATTCGAACCAAACATGCACTGTAGCAATGAGAACACACGTTCAGAAGCAGCCGAATTGGGACTGAGACAGAAAGCTATCCTAGCCGCCCGCGCCCACATGGGGAAGAGCTTATGATGCGAAGCCCACCTTCTGCCTCCCATGAAGTGTGCCTTGGCCCATCGCTGTGATGACTCCCTCACCCAACGTCTCGTGCATGACGTGCATGCCCACCCTCAACTCTGCTGTCTCGCTCTCCGCGGCCACCCTCTCGCCCGTCGCCTCGTCCATCTCGTCGATCGCGCCTTCCTCCTCCTCCTCCTCCTCCTCCTCCTCCTCCTCCTGTTCTGCTGACTCCGACTCCTGCGTCTGCGCGTGCAAAGGAGCGGGCGCCGTCAGCTCCTCCTCCTCCTCCTCTGCCCGCTGACTCAACTGCGACCGCAACCGTTTTGAAACTGTGAGCAAGGCAGGAGGTGGTTAGTCACACAATGAGGGGTGTGGGCGGCCACGCGCCCCATGCTCCATGTCGCACTGAATTGTGTGCTTCATGGTTGATGCGTGAGACGGTGTTGTCGTGTTGTCGTGGTGAGTGAGGGCAGCTAGTGCGGCGCGAGCGAGCGGCCGAGCCGGCGCTTCGGCACGTCGCGCGTCGCGCGTGCGATGCTCCGCTAGGTGTGTGTGGCGTGATGGGAGTGGGCGCTGGGGACAACGGGCAGGAGCATGAGGCAGGAGGGCCTCACCTCTCCTCCGCATGGTCGTGCTCGCAGTCCGTGAGTCCGTGTCTGTCGCATCTGCAATCATCGAACACCAGTACTAAGATAATCAGCCTCATTATTAACGTATCTACCATGTCCACTTTGTGGGACCTCGCTGGTGACCCCCAGGCGAGCTACGCGCCCCTCGGTGGTTTTGTTTTTGATCTGCGAGGGTTTTGTTTTCGCGTAGGCCCCCCACACTCACCCAAATATCCACCAAGTATCCAACGCTCCCACCCAAATATCCGGAGATAGCTGGTTCGAACCACTGGTTCTGCCAAAATCAGCCCAAATATCCAGTAGATATATCCGGATATTTCTGCCAACCCCAAGAAAGGGGGCAGGGCAGGCATGGTGCCCGACTCTGCAGAGGTACAGGGGACTCCCCACCCCTCATTTCGAGCGCGGGGTGCAGAGCAATTGTGCCGCCTACGCTCACGGCAAGGCATCAGTCGAAAAAACAACCGAACTTGTTGGCAGTGGTAGTGGTGCAACAGATCCTGAGGTCGCGGCCTCTTTTTGCACATGATGCGGACGTGTGCTAGGGGACGAGAGTGCTGCTTATTTGCTCCACAGCCACTTAAAAACAAATGCAGCTCGCCAAACGAGTACACCACGTGAGCAAAACGCACCTCACACACAAGCATGCATATCTGCGGGCAAACAACAAGCTCTCACCGAGCGAGTAATGCGCGAGAATACGACACACACAAGCACGCACACCTGGTGGCAAGCAGCACGCTCATCAAGTGATATACTGGACTCCTGGAGGGACCTAAGACGTGCATCAAACAAAAAAGAAATGTGGCACGTACAGTCTTTGGCATCGCACTCGAAAATGGCGTCAACGCGCGGAAGGTTTCGTTGACAGAACCTTCTCTTTGCCTGTGGCCGTAGAAGCATGCAAGGTGACGGTTCAGAAACTGCCCGATACTCAATGTCCACACAAATTGTGCTGAACGTCGATGTCGCCTCAACAAGAGGCAAGCTCCGATATGTTGCACCACCTCAGCGAATATATTGGTCGTAGATGAACGCGGTGGCTGCCGGAAAGGTCGCACGCTGAGCCGGTAAGCCATTGCCAAGCGATTCATGAGTGTCACAGACGATTCCTTTTGGACGGCCATCTCACACAGTCACTGACTCACAGATGAATCATCATGCAGCCAATCCCTTTGACCTCTTCCTCGGCGCTGCACCTTGGGGTGCCACGTTCTCAGAGCTAGCCTGGCTAGAAGCCGGCGACTTCTTCTGCTTGCTAGGCGACGACGCAGCAGCAGATGAGCGGCGCGCCGCACGGGCTTCTCTTTCAGCCCGATGTTGCGCCGCTTTTTCGCGAGCCCGAGCCTCGCGTTCCGCCTCCGTCGGCTGCGAGTAGCTGGATTCTTCGTCACTGTCATCCACATGCCCACTGCTACGCCGGTTGCGCTTCTTTGCGCTGTCCGTGTCGATACCAACGGGCGACGGCAATACGCGATCTGTAAGGCGTGGCGTACTCTTAAGTGCCGCTGGGCTAGCACGTCTTGCCACAAGCGCAGAAGAGCCCGCAATGCCCTTGCCGAGGTGGTCGAGGAGCTTGAAACCATCCGGTAGCATATTCGCTTCGTTGCTAGGCGCACCCGCTGGCAGCGATGCGTAGAGAAGTGGCGGCAGAGTGAGGTTGTGCGGCACAGGCCGGTGCGACCACTTCCCGCCCCTGCCGCGCATTGCAAGTATCTCACGTGCAACGTCGGCGACGGTATGAACCTGGTAAGATTCAGGAGCCACGCGATCGACGCCGCGCTTCACCATGTTTCCGACGGTGCGCAGCAGGTCAAATTCACAGGCGCCACCACTCAACACGGCACCCAAGTAAAAGTCGATACAACGCTGTATGGTGGGAAGTGAAGGATCTTCCTCATACTCCTCCTCGAAGTGGGTATGGTGAGCAAGGAGATGGAAGAGCCAAGGCAGCTGCACCTCGGGCATTAGGCGCGGGTCCTTGAGATGCTCTGCAGCAGCTCGCCACCGCGAGACGGCACCATTTAGCCAGCCACGCGCCAGCGCCTGATTGTTCTTGTCCGGGTCAAGAGCGCTCAATGCAAAGAGCGTAATGAAAGGCGGCGGCACACCGCACTGGCGCATCGCCAAGAAGGCCGCAGGGGCGCCTTGTTTGCCCTGCTTCTTCTCGACGCTGAACGGGCGCATGATCTCGGCAAAGAGCTTCTTGCCGTAGGCGGCACGCACATCGTCGTCCTCGTCCTCCAAGCAACCGCCTAGTTGATGCCAGCGGCGCGCCCCGATGGTCGCAAGAACCTTGTGCGTGCGCGTTCTCGCAAGCTTGAGAAGTGCGCACGAAACAGACAGTCTCAGCTGGGCCTTTTGGTGTGACGATGCGTTCGTGGCGGCACCGTAGGCGCCTTGTGCATCAATGATGGTGAGCAGCAACTCGACGAGAGACTTTGCGCGCGCGCCCTGCTCGCCCACTGCCACGAGAGCCCCATTTGCCACATCGTCCGACGTACCAGCGGCTGAGGTGGGAGTCGCATCGGTTGCCAGGAACTCATTGGCTAGAAGCTTAACGCCCAGCCGTTGTGACTCGCAGCGAGCCTCGAGAGCGGCACCTGATGAGGCACCGACAGATTGTTCGACGATCGTGGTGCGCACCTCATCCAGAAGCTCTTCACGCTCCTCGCCCAGACTGCAAGGTGCGCGCTTGACGAGCGCGCTCAACGCAGAGATGGCGGTGTGTTGTTGAGCTCCGGACTTTCCCTTGAGCGCGGGCTTGAGCTTGCCGACCAGCGTGCCAAATGTACGCTCTCGCAGCGACGGGACAAGGAGCGACGTCGTCAGACATTGCGCTGCAGCCTTCCCCGCAGCCGGATCTTTGCCGCAACAGGTTTGGCACAACAAGGAGACGAGCTGCTTGCGCACATTGGCTGTCGTCGATGCCATTTGCACGGAGACTGCATGGATCAGTCGCATTAGCCCGCGCGCAATCGGTGCGTGAGCCACACCAAGTGAGCAGGCGCTCGCGAACAGTGTGACCAAGTTGTCACATGCCGTGGCTAGCGTTTCTGGGAAGACGTGGGTGATGTCCATGAGCAGAGCAAGCTCGGCCACCCCGTCTCCGGCCCCAGCTGCCTCATCCTCGAGGCACTCCCCAATTCGCTGGAGCAGCGCGACGGCGATCGAGCGACAGCCAATCAGCATTGCGGGACGCGAAGCGATGGACTCAACGAGAGGCAGAGCCGAGGCCGGAAGCCGTTGGGACAGGCGGCGGCGAAGATCGTCGCGCGCCCTGACCACCTCCGCACGGGTCGAGGATGGTGAGGACAAGATCGTTAGGTTCTTGGACACCTTTTGGTCTTTGGACGCAGAGATGGCGTCCCATACCTCCTTCGCCTTGGACGGTTCTGGCATGGTAGCGCACATTTCCAAAACAAGCTTTGCGGCCGTATCCTTCGCACAGGCATCGGCGCGTTTCTCTTTTATGGCCACTTGATTCTGAAGCCACTTCGAGAGCTGGAGTTGAGCCGACCGCTTGGCGCGCAGCAGGGAGATAAATGCCTTGCGTTGCCGCGGCTGCAAGTCGCGGTGCATGATCAGCAGCGCCTGCGCATTCATGCGCTCCGCATCTGCCTCGGACAAGTTCGGCAGCAGCTGGTCTTGCAGCAGTTCCTCGAGCTCAAGGCGCGAATCGGCGTCGCGAGCCGCCTCGGCGCCGTAGCACTGCAGCAGTTGCTGCGGGAACCATTCAAGCCCTGGTGGTGCCTCCGCCCCACTATCACCAGTGGCTTTCAATTGCACCAGCAAACGACGCGAGTAAAGTTTGCATAAGCCGACGCGAGCAGCAGTGCGCACGTTGGGCCGCTTGTCCAGCATTCGAGAGCTCACATCGCGCAAGAGCGCGGAGAGCGGCTCCATCTGAGAGCCACATGCATCGCACACAGCGGTGACGAGCACTGAGCGGACTTTCTCCTCAGGATCCATCACTCGCTCTTTGAGCGCTGGGACCAGGCGCTCCGCGATGGACGAGTGAACGGTGACAAGCTGAACTGCATGGAGCACGGCAGCGCGCCGGACCTCGGAAGAGACGTCCTGGAACTTGCTGATGAAGGCCGTGAGGAGCATCGGGTACTCATGCACGACGTTGTGAGAGGCGGAGAGCTCAAAAAGCTGGGCAAGGACGTTAACACCCTTGAGGCGTGCGGATTCGTCATCCATGTTGACCAGCTCCGTCAATTGGGGCAGAAGGTATTGGACGAGCTCGGGCGATGCGGAGGTCACCTGAAAACGAGCCAACATAGTGTCGGAACGGCCGTTGGAATCCTGTTCCACGCGAGTTCGCACATGCAAGAAGCCTACGATGGCGCACCTCAAGGACCAGCTGTGGCCATTCATCACGAAGGTCCGACTCAATGACTGGTACCACCGCCGATGGAAGGCAGGATTGCAGAAAATGGTAGAGCGGGTCGTGCAGCTCTGTGGTACACCGTTGGAGGACACGACGGGCTAGAGCATACGCCGCCGGCTTCTCAGTCTTGGCAGGCTCCACTAAGTTCTCGAGAATGGCGTCAATAATCGGCTGAGAGATGATGTCCAGATCCTCGAGCATCGAGACCAAAATGTCTGTTAGATGGTCCTACAACAAGGGGATCGCGAGCGCGAATGAGCTGCGAGGAGCCTGGCACCCAACGCTCTAAGGCGACACCAGCGTATGCCCGCACCTCAACGCGGATTGAATGGTCTTTCGAAGCGGAGCTGAAGAGAACCTCAAAGAGCGAACGGATGAGATCGTCGCACTTAAGATCGATCATGAGTACAAACGACTTGACCATCGCCAACCGCTCCAAAAGGTAGTAATATCGGACATAGGAGGGTCCATGCGGGTCGCGAATGCCCGCGAGCTGTGACACAAAGAGCTCAAACACGACCTGAGCATAGCAGGTGAATACATCAGTTCGTCTCAGTGGGGCATCTTCGCTGCATGCACCAACAGCTCCTCACTATCGTCGGCGGGCCCTGGGGCGCGGGAGGTCTTGACCTCGAAGGTCTTAAGCTCGATCGAGCTCACCTTTAACTGCTCTCGTGAGAAAGGGGTGTCCGGGGCGTAGATCCGTAGCACATCCGAGAGACAGCACGCAGTCAGCAGTCTGCGAGCGGGAGGTGCGCGTTTTGATGAGAGGAGCAAGGTTCTATGCGTAGGTATTTGCACTCGGATACTCGTCGCGCACCTGACGGCCGGATCTTTGTGACGAACAAGCTTGTTGTGCCCGAGCGCTTCTGCACACGACTGGAGAATGCCATGCTCCTCTGTCTGCTCGATGTTTGTGAGCTCCTCGGTGAGTGTCTGCGGTAGGTGTCGGGACAGACGGGGCATGGACGCTTCGGGTCGTGCACGTGACCCGGAGGAGGGCCCATGAGCCCTGATTCTCTGACGGGAGGGGCACTGCGCGCAGAGCGGCTGCTGGTTTCCATCTCAGGGGCTACACCTGCAGGTGCTTGATGAGCGCACTGCCCTTGGCGCTGAGCAGCTCGTCGCCCGTGACGGAAGGCGCGTCGGCCTCCGCCGCCATCCTCCGCCTGCTCACTCGCAGAGGCTCCCTTCGCCTGGGTGTGCGGCTCTCTCTCCTCCTCGGAGGGAGAGAAGAAGGAGACGCTGGCCGGTGGAGCTGTGTATGGCAGCGGCTCCACGGCGAGGTGTCGGTGGGTAGGCGAGTAAGAGAGAAGAACGGCGTGAAAGAGAGAAGAAACTCACACGAAAGGTGAGGCAGGTGGCGAGGAAGGGGGGGCGGGGAGGAGGCGGCGCGCCGGGGGGGGAAGAGAGAGCGAAAAAAAAAAGGCGTGGCCGGCCAGTGCCGTTTTGGCGGGAAGCTCGTCTCTCCTCTCTCCTCCCTTCTCGCCCCCCCCCCCCCCCTTCCCCTCTCTTCTCCTCGCTTTTTCTCTCCTAGCTTTCTTTCCCTTCATTCTGCTGTCCTCGTTCTCCGACACTACTCTAATCATATTGTAAGAACACACGTATTGTATGAGGAGAACTCAAAGAGTGGAGGGCCGACCGAGACGAAGGCATGGGAGAGAAGGTGCCTGGACAGATTTCATCAGATCATCGATGCTAGGTGAAGAAGTGGGCGGGGTGGGGGGGTAAGGGAGAAGACGTAAAGAAAGGGAAAGAGAAGAGAAGAGAGAGAGGGCAAGCGCGCACTACAGGGGGCTGGAGAGGAAGAGAGCGGGGCGCGGGGGGTGGGAGAGGAGGGAGCGAGAGCGCGGGAGAAGTGCCCCAACCCCTTACTATAAGTTATCCAGAGGAGCTCGAGTACGCAGAGGAGGGAGGGGTCGTGTAGAGTGCACTGCACACGGCACACGAGGGCGGGAGGTGGGGGTGGGGGGTGCGAGGGAGAGGGAGAAGAGAGAAGAGAGAAGAGAGGAGAGTGGCAGGACGATGTGCAAGGAGAAGCGACACGGCGAGTCTGTCAAGAAGAAGCGGGCCGCACCCGACCCGAAGGACAGCTGGGACTCGAGTGATACAGAGCCCGAGAAGCTCAAGAAGAAGACGCCAAGGCAACAGCAGCTCTCAATGTTCTTCGGGGCGCATGAGCCATCGGTCCCAGGAAAAGAGAGTACAGATGCAGGCGCGCCGTCAGCAGAGGACCGGACGGCCGAAACAGCAGCGACCGTCGTCACAAGCGATGACGATTCAGATGCCTCGAATGATTTCGACTTTGACCTCCCTCAGCAGGCGTCGGATGGAGCGCAGATGGCTGGCAAGGCCTCAGAGGGAAAAGCCAATGTTCAGTCCAACGTTCACTCAACAGAATCACAGCTTCTTCCAGGATGGGTAAGCCCAGCTGATCATCGTAGTCATGCCCCCAACTCAGACACCTGTAACCAAATGCACAATGTTTGCTTGGCTCTTCCTCCCTGACGATCCTGCCTTCCGGGCCCTCTCTCTGTAGACCTTGGAGAGAAAGGTAGTTTCCCACTCAGGGAGGGAATATCTCAAGTACATTGGACCAAACGGCGTGACAGCGCAGTCGGTCAATGACATGTACAAAAAGGCAGGTCTGCATGTGAGGTCTACCGGTGAGACGCATTCATTGAGTGATAGACGTGCCAGAGAAAATCCGGATTCGAAGCGCCATGGTGGGGAGAAAGCAGCATCGACAGCGGCTGACAGTGCGGCCGAATCGGACGATTCGGATGCCTCGCAAGGATTCGAGTTTGATCTTCCCCAGCGGGCGGCGGATAGGGCGCGGCATGCTCCAAAGGCCTCGGGTGGGGGGCACCTCGCCAAGGATCAGGGGAATCTAGCCGCAATCGAACGAAAACTCGTCCCGGGATGGGTGAGTCCGCCCCCCCCTCCCCGGCCCTAAACTTCACTGAGCCATTTTCTACCAATCGTACTCCTGCGACGTGCGCTGCTTATACCTGTCTTCTGACGAACTTAGCTGCGCTGCCCAATGTAGAACGTGGTGAGAAGGGTAACCGACTCGGGGAGAACCTACTTGAAGTTCACTGGTCCGAATGGCGAAAGCGCTCAGTCGGTCAAGGACATGTATGCCAGGGCAAAGTACGTGTTCACTGCACCTGACAGCAGCGACGATGATGTCGAAGACTTCGTCGAAAAGCCGCCCAAGAAAGGCACTCTGCACCATGCGTGGGGTAAACCTGCCCCGCCGTCCGAGTGGAGGGAGAAACCGCGGGTGGCGATCGTGGCTGAAGCAACGGCACGAGCGGAATCTAGACAGCCCAAGTCTTCCGGGAGTTCCACTCAAAAAGGGCATGGCTCGTCTCAAGCTGATACGAACCAAAAGTGCGTCACAAACACCGACTTACTTAGCAAGCTGTTGGAGGGAAACGAACAGCGAAAGGAAGAACGCCGGGTTTCGAAGGAGCGGATTGTAGGGGACGTAGAGCAGCTTATGGACAACGGCGTACGCATTAACCCAGAGCTTCGCAAAATGTTCGCACCCGATGTGGGAGCATGAGGCATCGAGGCACGCTCGAAGGGCGGTCCTTTGATATCGCCACAGGCCCGTCATGAACAACGAGTCGCCAATTTTTTGGTGACTACTACATATGCTTCCGTCTATCGATTTCACGCAAGTCGCTGTCTTCAAATAGCTGTCTGAGGCTTGCATAGTGCCAAGGCTTGGCTTATAGGACGGCGTCACAGGAGTCGAAGTCTAAGTCAATCCTTTGTTTGGATGTCGGCAAGGAGCACCACGTGCGGACAATTCGCAATTGGTGTGGCGGAAGTCTTTTGCAGTCGGAGCAGTTCTTGCTTGTTTGATGAGACGTCTGGTGTTCATGCAATGTGCCGTTCAGTCGGCTATAGCTGCAGCGCATGGCTGAAATAGAAATAAAGCCTTTTAAAATTCTCGCCTCGCGTGTGGCTTGTGGCCTTAGACCTCTAGTTGGTAGCCACGCCCCAACAAGGGCGCGAGCCACCAATACCAATACCGCGGCCGAGTTGGACCGTTTGCCACCCAAAGGGGCTCCTAAGTGGCTTCAAGCCATCGACACCTGTGCGCCGCCGCTCGGACTCGGGCTATCCCTTCGTTCGGCACCCACCACTCCGCTTGTGGTGACGTGGTGACGGCCAAATCCCGTCGGCGGCTCATTCGGGAGCTAGCTAGGTTAGGTATTAGTAGCGTAGTAGCGCCGGTCGCCGGGGAGCGCTGGAGGTCGAATAAAACTTTTTTCGCGGCTCCTTCTCCTTCGGGAGCTAGGGTGGGGAGGTTCTGGGGGGACGCGGTGCGTGGAGGTGGAATGAAACGTTTGGAAACTCATTCGGGAGCGAGCGCTAGGTGAAGAGGAAGTTGGCAAGTTAGCGGGGGGGCGCGGTGCGGTGCGTGGAGGTCGAATAAAACTTTTGACTTTTGTTTGGCGTCACTCGTTTGAGAGCTAATAATAATAAAACAAAAAAAAACCTTTTAATATTCTCGCCACGCGCGCGGCTATGTAGCTGTCTATCGTAGCCACGCCCGTTTCCCTTCCTTTCCCTCACTTCCCGCCTCGCGGCAACTCCCCTCGTGCTCTACTTAGGGGCCCAGGTTGTGGGGGGGGTTGGGTAGGGCGGGGGTGCACCGGCCCCTAGTGGTCTGTCCTCGCCTTCCTCCTGTGCCTCTAGGTGGCCCGTTTCTCCCTGCGTCGGTGTGAGTGGATGATTGTTGCTGCGTCTCCTTTGTTTTCATCGCCCATCTCTTTTTGGGGTGTTTTCTAGGAGGGAGATGCGCCTCAACCTTAGGCGAGTTTTTCGGCTAGGCCGAGTGCCCCTGCTATGAGGCCGAGGTTGTCGTTCATTATCAGCTTTCCTTTGTCGTTTTCTGTAAAAATGGGGGCGCTGAGCTCTAACGGTCTTTTCAGCTTAGGTTTTCTCCCCTGGGCCACCTTACGAGTGCGCATTCGGTGATCGCCGTTTGGCGGGGCAATGCCCCTCACCAAGGTAGTGAACCTTATTAGCGTGGATTCCAAGACCGGTATGTAGTGGTACGTGTGTGATTCAAACTCTATTCTGTAGAAGTCTCTTATTATGTATCGCCATGCTATTACATAGAGGGTTTTCAGGCTATCTGGCGTGGTTTCTGCCGGGTATGCAAACAGTCTGTCTTTTGTTTTCTGTTTCTTTGGCCTATTTGGTTTCGGGGTGTAGTTAGCGATTGCGTCTAATGTGTCGAAGATCTTCCTCGTCGCGGGGCACCACGCTAGGTGACACGAATCCTCTTGGTATTTGCCGCACATTCTGCATTTTCTCGTCGTGCTATTCTCGAATCTGTTCCTGGTACCTATCCTCCTGTGGGTGATGTGTTTGAAGTGTGGGTGTTTGTCGGTGTGTTTTAGCAACGGCAGGGTATATAGCTTGGCTATGTGTTTCCAGTCGTCTTTGGTGATGTCGAGGCGTTTTTCCCACGCTTTTCTGGCTGCCTGTGAGTCGTTGCGGCGTGCTGCTTTGAGCGCGACCTTTGTGATGTCGGAAACTGTGATCGCGTCGAGCGCGATTTTTCCCTTTTGTATCGCGTACTCGTCAGCTAACGGGTACTCCATGTACCTGGGTCCTTTGTATCCATTCTCCCACCGCGCCGGTGGGTGATATCGTTGAAGTTCTTCGTCGTTAACTACGTTGCCGGTGTCGGAAGTCTCTCCGAGGTAATCCGTGTTAGCGTGGATCCAAATGTTGTTGAGTTTTTTGATGTATTTCTCACCATCTGAGACTCTAATTTCTTCTTGTTTCGCTTCCTCCGCACCTTGCGAGGCGTCTCTGTTATTTTCCAAGGAGGCCCTCTCCCTATGGTCGGGCGGTGGGCGTTCCGACGCTTTGTTGAGTATTTGTCGCGCGTGTTCGATTACCGCGCTCCATGAGTCTAGGAACTCCGTTTTATGAATGGTTCGGTTTGCGTGTATAAATGTCTCTGGAAGGTGTTCGACATAGGCCGAGCACTCTTCTCTGCTGTAGGGTGTCGTGAAGGCGTCGTCCTTAAATACGTTGTGCACTACGTTGGTGTGCAGGGTCTCCCACATTCGTGCCCACGAGGCACGAATCGCTGGAGGAGGGAGGTGCGGGTTATGCCACAAGGGCTGCGAGAGCGCGCCCTCGCGCGTGAGGAACGAGGGTTGTATGTCTAGATCTCTGAAGTTCGCGATGGCCTCTCTCCAAAAAGTCGGGAGTGCCGGGTTGCCCATCAGGCTGCACGTCAGTGTTTTTATCGGGATCGTGGAGAGGACAGCGCCCCTTCCTAGTCCGGTGCGGCAGAACCATGCGTCGAGCGCGTGTTTCCATAGCGCTTTTCGCGCGTTAAGGTAGTTTAGTATCCATTTGGATTGCAGGGCCTTGATATGGGTCGGCCAGTGGAGGAGCCCTATTCCCATTGATCTCGTCGCACTTTTTTCGTGGGATATGGCATAGTGTGGGTGTTTGACCCACTTACTTAGCTTGTTGGTGTGTGGGCTTGTCCAGAGGACAGCGTCGGCGGATCTTTGTATCCGCTTGTGGAACCATCTCGGGGCGGCTAGCGTCTGCAACCAGTATCTAGGTGTCCCGTATACCATGTAGTTTACAATAGTTGCCCTTCCAAATATCGTCATATATTTGGTGGCTGGCGCTAGGCTGGCCACTTTGTCA
>CM030935.1:1947687-2022687 GCA_018136815.1 Isochrysis galbana
TAGATAGAGCGTAGCAACCAAGCAGCCGACCGACGGAGGACGGAGGCTACTGCGTATGTATGTATGAAGCATCGATGTTGATGGAGGGGGGGGAGGCAACGATCAACGATTCTATTAATAGTAAAAGAAGTCATAGTAGTAGATCAGCCCCTTTAAGATTAGTCTAACAGCCGACAACTAATATCCGTGATTTGGCAGTTTGGAGCTATTACTCTTACTGAGAGCTCATAACGGTACTCTTACCCCATCTATGGAAATTTTTGGTGCTTTGAATAGAGGGCGAGGGGGTTCGTGCTGTTTGGGTTGGTTCTAGAGGGAAGGGAGAGTGGGAGAGGGTGTCAAGTGTTGAAGGAGGGCCCAAGGCAGGGCACTGAGTTGTAGGTTCTTGTGGCCAACAAGAGTGGGTGAGTGGGTTGAAAACGAGAAGTGAGTCAACATGGAAAACAGAGGCTTAGGGTGCTCTCCGTAGGAGTTTGATGGTTGTGAAGTGTGAAGTGCGCCTTTTGGCATGAATATTTCGACATGAGCACGAGCCTTCTTCATTATGTACCGTCTTCTATGTTCGTCGTGGTCACGCAAGGCGTGCAGATTCGAATTCTCCCTGGGCTCAAGTCCTGGTTCGCCGATTTTCGTCTCGAAATTCGAAGTCGAAGATTTGAATTTTATTTTTTACTACTACGGTAAATGTGTAAATGTCCACGCGTTTAAGGTAAGAAATGGAGTCGGCAGATGGCAGAAATGGGCCCCTCGCGTGCGGATTTCCCTCTTCCCCTTCCTTTTCCTCCGCAGATTTCCTTCCCCACCCTCCGAAAATTTCCTCCCTCCCCTCCGCCTCCGCAGATTTCCTCTCCCCCCTCCCCCTCCGCGTCCGCGGATTTGCGGATTTCCGTCCTCCCTCCTCCCGGGCTGGACTGGGGACGAACGGCGAACGAAGGGCGGTGGGGCGGCGAGGCGCTCCTAGCGGCCCTAGTGTGTTCGATTGTAAGAGATGGTTCGACCTACGAAGAACGCGACCTGGCTCCTTTGGGTCAAGATTACCCGAAAGGAGGAAACCTCGAATCTAGAATCTAGACCTGACAAACAGGCTAGAAGGAACGAAACGAGAACCCGAATGCTAGGTCGCTAGGGACGAAACTACCAACCTAGATGTGCCTGAGCTTCACCGTGTGGCCGCACGCCGAAGGACCTGGAGATAAGAGCCTGGAAATCGCATCATCTAGGATCTAGGATGAATGCGACAGAGTGAGGGCGTGCATGCATGCTGCGCGCGAGTGCCAGAATTAGCCTCGGCCAGGCCGTGCCACTCACAGCCGGGAGAGGAGGGGAGAGGGGTGGATTGAAGATGGGAGGGAGAGGAGAGAGGGCAGTGAGGGGAAAGGGCTGGTGGAGAGTGAGTGGATGGAAGGAAGTGGAGGGGGGTGGAGAGGGAGGTTTGAGGTTTGGAGAGGTGGGACGCCGGGCGCACCGGGCGACGACGCGACGAAGGCGAAGGTATAGTTATGTACTATTATAATTGTAGATTGTGGGTATTTCTTGAGATATTTGGGGTTGTGGGTTGGATATTTTTTTGGATATATTTCATGGATATTTGGGCAAAAAATTGTGGATATCCTGGCCTACCCCTAGCAAGGGAACCCTTACAAATAAAGAGAGGTGTGAGTGTGGGTGTTGTTGGCCTATAACTATAACCTTTCATGAGAGTCAGAGGGTAGAGGATGGATGCTACAATAACAATAACGTATTTTTACTTTTGCGGTATGCATATTTTTTACATATTTGGGCACATTTTGTACATATTATGAAAAAATTTTACTACATATTTGGGCACGATTTTGTACATATTTCATATTTTTACCAAGGCCTAGAATCGCACCATTTCCGTTTCCATTTCTTGGCGAAGAATTTCATAGTGGCAGGTGGCCCGCCCTGCCCCCCTGGCCCCTGGATGTTTTTATTGGGCATCGCGCCACGGACGGTCAAAAAATGCAGCCCAACCCTTACTACTGGTTAAAAAGCCCCTGTTTGACCGCCCTAAAAAGGGAACCTCGAGTTGCACCTTCTCGTCGGGGAAGCGGGCGGGGGCGCAGCTGGCGCATCTAGCGATCGCGGAGAGTCCCGGGGGGAGGAAATGGGGGGGGGGAGGTTCAAATTTCAGGCTCGCTTGGGGGAGAGGGTCTCGCATACGACCTGAGATTCTCGGTAGCATTTTCTCGTGTTTTCAGGGTCCAATTTATGGACCCCAATTTTCTCTCGGGGTTCGTATGCGTAGGGTCTTAGTTCTCTAACGTCCGATACGTTAGTCGAGAAGCTCCCTCGCTGCGCTCGAGAAGACGCCGAACTTGCTGACCCATCTGCCCGCCGGTGTGCCCCCCCCCCCTCTTCCCCCCCCCCCCCCCCCCCCCCCCCCCTCGCCGCCCGCCGCCCGCCGCCCGCGGACCCCCCCCCCCCCCCCGCCCCCCAGACTTGCTCCTCCAGCCTCAGCCTCAGCGGCGGCGGCGGGGGCCGGCGGTTGCAGGCGCGCTGGCACGCTGGGGCGCGGCGGAGGGGGGGGGGAAGGGGGCGGCTCATCGGATCGAGGCTGTCGAGCTCGTCGGAGGTTGGGATACCTCTTGATGAGGCCTGCGCTGCGGTCAGACCTCAACGCCCTTGTCGTGTGCCGCGCTCAGCCTCGGATGCGATCCGGGATTAGCTAGAGCAAGATCGTGCACCTCGGCAAAACTCGAGATCCACGTCTCCTCGAGATTGCGGGCCCTACGAGCGGATCGCCAGCTGATACCATCAACTTGGCCTCTCCTATCGGCCTCGCAGACTTCGCAGGCCTGCGCTGCTCTCAGCGAGCGTCGAGGATCTGCGTGAGCGATCGAGAAAACCGGAGAGAAGGGGAGAGAGAAGGCCTCCCACTCTCAGCGCAATCAGTGCGACCCGGGAGCCAAATAGTATCTCTACCTCCGCCCCGTGGGCCCCGCGCTCCCCGCCGCCGCCGCCGCCCCCCCTTCCCCCCCCCACTCCCCTCTCCCCACGCTCTCCCCTTTCCCCCACCGACTCCTCCCCCCGCTCTTCTTCCCTCTCTCTCCCGCTTCTCCCTCCCACTCTCCCCCTTCACCTCTCACCCCTCCACCCCACACCCCCTCGACACTGACAGACAGAGCGCCTTGGCCGAGGGCAGGACGGGCACGATGGCGCTACCCATTAAAAGACGCGAGGCCGAGGGCGGGGTCCGCAGGCACGCCGCCCACGCTGGGCGCAGGCAGGCCCACACCAGAGAGGCCGCGGGCACGCTCGAATCACATGGACATGGACAAGTACTCTCCGGATCCCTGGGCTCACATCTGATCGGCCACTCGATGCACGACGGCTCGAGACCTGGCAACTTTGCATCCATCCAATACGCCCAGCCCCCGCCCGGCCAACCCATGCGCGCATCCAGCCAGCATCCAAATCGCTTCGGCCATTTCGTCGGCGCTCCGTACATGCGAGGAGTTGGACCACATGGCCCCGGCCCACAGCACCTTGGGGGCGGCGGGCCGGGAATTGTTCCCATGGGAATGTACCATTCGTTCTCTGGCGATTCCTCTCGCGCCCGCGGCGCCGCTCTGGGGTTGGACCACGCTAGGAACGGTGGGGGCTCGCCGCACTTCACATACCCCGACCATGGCAACCTCCGCCTCGGTGGAGGCATGGGCAGCTTTCGAACGGTCACGCACGAACATCCACACGGCATTGACTACGGTGCCATGCGATTGCCCGGATCTTCCCTTGCCGGCGTTGGTGGCCCTGGCTGGCTTGGTGCATATGACACAGTGGAAGAGATGGGCTCGATCCACCGTGATGCCAGGGGACGCTTCCCGGGAATGCAGCCTCCCCCTGTCGCTGTTGTCCCAGGGCTGCATGGTGGACAGATCGAGCTTGGTGGCCCTGTGGCGCGTCGTGCTATGGACAGGGGAATGAGCGGAGACATGGCAGGAACGGGCATCGTGCCGCAGCCGCAGAGTCGTGCAATCTTCATCTCGCAGATCTCAGTTGACGTCACGCATGAGGATATTTGCAGCACAGTCGGCGCATATGGTCCGATCGAATCGACCAAGATCTTGCGCGACAAACGGCACGCTTTCGTGAGCAAATTTGCAGGCCTGGCTCCTGGCCGAGTATCCTTGCCCCGCCTTGATCGTCCTATGTCTCGTGCATTCTTTCATCTCGATGGCCTTACACCATGCTTCTACTTGTAGGTCAATTTTGTGTACCCCCATGACGCCATGGCACTCATGGCTTCGACGGGCGCACAGATTTACCTACGAGGCCAGCCGACTCCTATCTCCTGGGGCAAGGCACGTCCGGTGTCGCCGGATCTTCTCGACGCCATCCAGCACGGCGCCACTCGAAGCCTGTGCGTCGACCATGCTCTCGCACATCTATCCCGCCATACAATAATCCTTCCTTTCTCTCTGCAGCTCTGACCACACGAGACGGAGCAAAGGCGCAGCTCGTCACCATCATCCAGCCTATTCATGCCCTCACGTGCCTCCCTGCCCCACCTGTAGATACATTTGCAATGTCCCCAGTTCCACCTCCAAGGAGGTGCTGGCATCAGTCTTCTCTCCGTATGGCGAGCTTGAATCCATTCGCCTCGTTCCGAAGCGCCGAGCAGCCTTTGCCAACTTCACCTCGATCACAGCAGCGATGCACGCACGAGAGAAGTTACATGGACGGCCCAAGCCTGATGCTCTTGTTGTGTGCACAGAGACTCCGAAGGATTCGATTAAGGGTACTTCAGACGCTATGACCACTGCAACTGCCAACGAAAGGCCGCTTCACATCAATTTCACTTCGTCGCAACAACATTGCTTGCGTGCTCGAACTGGCCGCAGCGGATGGTCGTCAGCGGAAGAAGAAGGCCGCCGGCAGCTGCCTCACGGTAACCGGGGCAGCGACACGTCTCCGAATCCTCATGGGTCAGAATCGGTCGGTGTCGCGTCTGGTACGCGCCAACGCTCCCAATCAGCCACGACGAATAATACGTACGGCATCGACGGTGACCACGGAAGTCGAGTGGCGACAGCTCGTCCCACGGCGTCGTCGAGCCAGTCTCGTGGCTTGTACTTTGGCTCCTTGCCTGCCGCGGCTACCTTGACGGAATTAGCCAACATCGTCGAGAAGTACGGTGTCATTGAATCACTAAGGCTGGTGCGTCAATCCCTGCTAGAACTGCGGTCCTTGCCCCATGCTTACCGGCACTCTCCGAAGAGTGGCTTGGGCTCAGTGGCTCGAGCAAACACGCCATCCCGGCCCATCGCCCACCAGCCATGCGAATATTCTAATTGCATACCGTCGCTGGTGGCCATCGACTCCCAAGTACTGTCTGTTGTTTCTTAAACACCTGCGCGCGCCTCTCCCCCATCCGATTGCTTTCAGGTCCGATCAAAGTCGTGCGCCTTTGTCAACTTCTTTTCAGAACCCGTCGCTGTTGCCATACTCGCGCACTTCGGGGCATCCGGTGCCACACTACCACTGCTCCACGGGCACCGGCTCACGATGAACCACGCCAAGGTTAGACCTTGCTCCGAGGAGCAGTTCGAACGATACCGCGAAGGAGCCCGTCGCAAGCTGCGCGTCGTGCATGTGGGCTCCACGTCGCACGAAGCCCTTCTTGAGGCCATCGGCCATCGGGCGGAAATGGTGCTGCGTATAGAGGGCGAGAACACCTTGCCGTCCGACGGTACGAGCGAGAATGACGCGGCTGATGCAACTACGAGCATTGTGCGCTCAATGAATACTGTCGCCACTTGCATGGACTTTTCGTCGGTGGGTGCTGCGTGTGCGGCGAAAGAGATACTAGACAAGGGAGGCATGGAGGACCCCCCTTGCCAAGAGGCAGTCGCCGCCAGCCGCTATGAGCCATCTCCTCCTGATCGAGGTGGCGATCGCGCACTGCGACACCTGGGCATCATTTCTGTCAACTTCGTCGTGGAGGCGACCGAGACACTCCCTCTCCAGCTAGCTCCGTCGGCTGCAAATAAAAGTGATGCAGGCTGCTTTGAGAGCATTGCGAAAAATGTTGAAGCGAGTAGGCACGACTCGTCCGCTACTCCCACCTCAAGCGATGAGGGAGGCGTTACAACCGCAGCCATGCGTGGTCTCTTGATCGACGACACCACTCCAAGAGAAGAGCGCGGGCTGAGCTAGACCAAATCGCCCGATTGCACCTTTCTCAAGCTAACAATGCCCTCAAGCAGCATGGCGTCCAAGACCGAGGGCAGTTTGCGAATCTTCATCACGTAGGTCAAGGTTGTGGTTGGCGACGCCGACGGCCCTACCGCCGCTCATTTCGGAAATCTTGTTGGGACTGACCACTGATAGGTAGATTTTTCATCGCGGGGACTTGTGCGAAGTCGCCATTTGCGAGACTAGCGAGGTGCTTTGCGTGATGATGTAGAAGAACACCATCGACATCGTTGGATGGCTCTTCTCTTTTTGGCCCCAGCGTGCATAGATGTTAGCCCTAGGGTCTTTGGACCCTTCTATCGGTTTGTGCGACTCCATGCTTGGCAGACATCTGTCACACCTAAGGAACTGGTCTTGACGATGAAAACAAGCTGGTGTGGCACAACACGCGAGCAGGGTCCCGCGTATCCGGCTTGCGTCGGCGCCAAGTACAAGTGCATGATACAACTCCGCTAGAGTACAGGATGAATACCGATGATCGGTTTTCAACATCAGCCAATTTTTGTTTGTCTCGGCACGCTATGTCCAACAGGCCAGTTCACCATGAGTGCTCCGCCATCATCGATGATGACGGTGCAGACGACGGGGAGTACAAACGAACAAGAACAACGAACAAGAACAAGCGCTTGATCGATTTTTCAGTCGTATGAAAAGCTGGTCTTACGTCTTACCAAGTCGCTGTGTGATAGATATAGATATTCATTCCTAGAGCCGTGGCTGTGGTCCATGGATACTTGTTGAATCAGGTGTCGCCTTCGAGGCAGAGTCAAGCGTTCCGCTTCAGTCAGCTTGTTCTTCACTCAGCTCCTCAGCTCCTACTTTGCCACCCTCCTCCCTTCGCTAGAGTTGTCAACCTCTCGCGTTGCGCCTCCCACCTTAAGCACAACGCCCGGCGGTCAAGAACCTAGGTGTATCATCCATGTCTTGGCTGGTTATGCCTAGTAACCGGGCGTCGGCGGCGAGCTTCTCGCCGCCGGTCTTGGGCTAGCAGGCGGCGGGCCTCGCCAACTATCATTAAACTGATAGGGTCAACTGATTTTATAGTTGCTTGCGATGGAGCGTGCCGGCGCGACTCTCCTCTCCACCGGGCCCCCCAACTAAGTTTATACTTGGTTCGCCCATGGGGCCAACTATCGTTAAATAATTTAATTTTTAACAAATTTTTATGGGTCGCGGCGCGGCAAAGGAACGGGACTAGCGCGCACACAAGACAGGACTCCCTGCCGCGGCGAGCGCAAGCACCCTTCCCCCTTATGCCACCCAGCTCTTCACTAGCTTACTACCTGCGCTAGCCGGAACACCCCTCCCTCCACACTCAAACAGCCCCCCACGCCAGGATCCTGTTCTGGTCTCGCAGGCAAGGGGGCCTAACTAATGGGAGGGTGAGGAGCAACTCCTCAAAGTAGAGCTTTGGGGAAGGAGATGTTTGAGTGGGGGCGCTATACCCTTGCGCTAGGCATTGGCAGCGACGCCGCCTCAAGACATGTCCTCCCTCTGGTCTTGAGTCGAAATTTTTGGTGTTTGAAACCGAGAGCGAAGGGGTTTGTGCTTCTTGGGTTGGTTGTAGTGGGATGAGGGAGTGGGAGATGGAGTGAAGTGTTGAAAGAGGGCCCAAGGCAGGGCACTGAGTTGTAGGTACTTGCTTGTGGCCCACAAGCGTGGGGTGAAGACGGGAAGTGTATCAACATGTGTCTTGAATTGAAATTTTTGGTGCTTTGAACACAGGGCGGGGGGGTTTGTGCTGTTTGGGTTGGTTGAAGTGTGAAGGGGGAGTGGGAGAGGGAGTCTAGTGTTGAAAGAGGGCCCAAGGCAGGGCACTGAGTGATTGGTACTAGTGGCCCGCAAGAGTGGGGTGAAGATGAGAATTGTGTCAACAAGTTGGAAAACAGAGGCATGGGGTGCTCTCCGTATGGGGTTGATGGTTGTGAAGTGCCCTCCCATGTTGGGTGCACTGATGGTAGAGGTTTCCACCATGGGGAGGGCAGCTGAGCTGCCCTCCCACATGAGGTGCTCTTGGGGTGGGAAGGTGTCCCTCTGTAGGAGGGGGTCTCAAAGCCCCCCTGCATGATGCGCAGAGCCATGGTGGCAACCTGTTCGGTGCCAGTGCTCGCCACCCCGCGCGCCTGCGCGGGTGTGGTTTGGATGGGTTGGATGGGCTCTGAGAGGGCTTTCTGACGAGCCGCCTCGGGCGGCGTGGGGCGTCCCAGGTGGGGCGCGGTGGCGAGGGTCGCCTGGGGCTCGGGAGCGGTCGCGGCACGCTCCATAGTTCAAACTATAACAATAGTTCTCGGGTCAACTATCGTTAAAACGATAGGGTCATGGAGCGCGCGCCGCCGCCCGCTCTCGCTGCCGCTGCCCTCGCCATGATGGACGAAGAGCTCACAGACACGCCGCTGTCGCCGAAGCGACCGCGCCAGGACGACCCCCCCAGTCAGGTGGGCACAGGAGCCGGCGGGCCGCGCCCGCGCATCACCATGAACGACATGTGCAAAGCCGCCATGCTGGCACCAGCCAGCAGGCAACACACCTCCAGCACAATCCACAGCCACACCAGCCACAAAACACCAAAGGGACGAACCCATAGGGAAGGCCCCCGGGCCGGGACCCTACACAGCCGCGTTACCGCCCTCGTGCTCCGGCGCGAGGGGCCGGCCCGGCGCCATACAAGACAGGACCCCATTGCTGGGGAAATGTCGCATCAAAACAGGCATTGGAAAGAACAGCTTTGGACCCCCATCAGGGGAGCGTTCTGGAAGCAGGCGTTAAACAACACCCGCGAACTAAAACTCACATCACTAAAAGTAAGTAGAGAAGGAGCACTCTCACAACCCATGTGGGGCAGCCCAACGCACCCGGGACCTAGAATAAACCCCACATGGGCAAAGCTATGGAATAAGCTCGAATGTAATACCATACACAACGTATTCAAGGACCACGCAGCGAACGCGCCCTATAGCAGCGCAGAATGCGCGCAATACCTCAGGAACAACGACACGTATATACACTTTCAGGGAGATTATATCCCAAGAGACAAATTCCTGGAAACATGGGATACACTAGTCAGCCACGCCACGACGTTACTGGCGGCGGCGGACAACGCGGCCGAAACGGAGTGCGCACCATCGAGACGCGAGGTGACCGACAACCAACGCGATCCGGAGGAACCGACGCCCGAACTGCGAATAACAATAGACGGGGAATACTACGTGAACATCGAGAGAAGGTGGTATGAGGCGGAGCTCTCATACCTAGGCACACCCATAATCGGAAAAAGATTACCCGCCGCACCCACGAACTTAGACTCATCCCCACCGGCGCAATGGGGGGAAGGGTACAAAACCAACAGGAGACTAGAATGCCCGCTAGCGGACGAATACACATTAGACGGCAAGACGCCGCTGGACGGCACCGGAGTAGAACATATTACCGAGGCCCTCCAGCAGGCGATACGCAACGCAAACACCTCACGGGGCCGACCAAATGGGAGGAAAAACTTCAAATTTCAGGCGATACATGGGCGCACCTCGCGAAGCTATACAGCTCGCCAATGATAACGGCGCGAGACATGCACCTAAACATTTCAAACATATCACACATAGGCGAGTGGGCACATATAACCGCTTTCCGGGCAGAGACAACACTTGCCGCATATGTGGGGAAGCGGATGAATCCTCGATCCACCTAGGCGAGTGCCCCAGGATAACTAACATCCTAGGCGAACTAAATAAAGTCGCACGCTTCTCGCCTAAGGCGGAAAGAAGCAGAGAGGAAATCACTATAGATAACCTATTCGTCTTCCCGAAAGGAGACGCCCCGAAAGCGATATGTATACTATACCTATTAGCGTGGAGGTACATAATCACGGACTTCTATAGGATACATTACGACGGCCTAAAATTTTCGGAAGAATCCATACTGATAAGAATCATAGAGAGATACACCTTGCTGAGCAAAGCACTCCTTTTCGCACAAGAAACCGATTCGGCGAGAACCGCCCAGGCGGGCATGGGCAGGCAACCCAAGAAAAGGATAGACATGAACGACTTGAGACCCATCTTCAATAGGAACGACAAAGGCACCCGTTTCTTTGATTGTGGCGACTGTTTACGTGAGTTTTCGGAGTGTCCCTTTGTTGACTGGGCGGTTTTGTGAGTGGTGTGTCATCGTGGCTTGTGTCGCCATGTAGCGCGCGCGCTCCCTCTCTCTTTCTCAATCAAGACTGTGCTCTATGCCCCTTGAGACTTGCCCCACGAACAAGCATTCGCTTGTTTCGACAGTTTGAAGACATCCTCCACTCACTTGCACGCCCTCGCCGCGCCTCGCCGCCCATTGCGCCGCGCACAAGCCCATTCATGTGCATTGCGCGCATGCCGCGCGCGTCGGTACGTCGGACGAAGCCTAGCGAATGTGTCACATTCATCCTAGATGATGCGATTTCCAGGTTCTTATTTCCAGGTCCTTCGCCGTGCGGCCACACGTTGAAGCCCAGGCATACCTAGGTTGGTAGGGTTCGTCCCTAGCGACCTAGAATTCGAGTTCTCGTTTCGTTTCTTCTTCTTCTAGCCTGTTTGTCAGGTCTAGATTCCAGGTTTCCTCCTTTCGGGTAATCTTGACCCAAAGGAGCCAGGTCGCCTATCGCTCGCTGCGCGCTTGTCTCAGGCTCTCGGGGTACCTTCAGGAGGCTCGTTTAGCTTCTTGCAAGGCTTGTTGTCTCTTGCTGGGTTCCGGTTCTTTCTTGGGACTTGCTAACTTTCGTTGTTTGTCGTCCAGGCTTGTTCTTCGTAGGTTCTGCTTAGCTAGGGCTAGGCAGAAATATGTAGAAAAAGCTGCCTAAATATGTTTCAAAAATATGTCGTTTATATGCAGGACTCGGCCCAAATATGTCGAAAATATGCGATGTTCTAACTCTTAAAACCGGCGCACCGGCGCGCCGAATAAGCAACTAATGACTAATAAACAATAAACAATAAGAGTACTTGCTACTTGAACTTGAGTGAGACCTATCCACGTTATGAGTACCTTAGCAACAAGTTGCATACCCATTACCCATTAGCACACCATATCAGCATAGGAGCACACATTAGCTACCGCTTCTGCTCTCCCTCGCGCTTGTTGCGGTTATAACGCAACATGACAGACGCTTGCAAGGAAAGGGCGGAGATGAGCTGCACGCGCGCGCACACAACGCACCATACCATGGGCATAGGGCTAGGGCCTTCAGCCTGGCTCCTGGCTCACCTGCATGACACTCCTGGCGGCTGGCAGCTGGCGGCGACCTCTCTCTCTCTTCGCTCTCTCCTCTCTCTCCTCGTGCGTGTGTGACATTAGAGTAGACTGTTGTATAAGGGAAAGAGAGGTAATATCACGGAATCAATCCCTACATTTACGTTAACGAACTTGGCGCTCTTGGGGCATGGGGCACAACGGCATAAACCGCCAAAAATATAGTTACGCGCGCGCGGGAACGTGGCCGCCCCACAAATATAGTAGTAGTAACTATGTGTGCAACTCTCTCACTTTTCCATGTGGCAGGCTGCACAACCCCCCAAATATGTCGCCAAATATGTAGATCTCGGAAGAGATATGTCGAAATATGTTTTTCGCGAGGTTTAAGTTCGAACTTGCCTAGCCAACACCAACAGGCACACCAATTTAAAAATAAAATAGTGGGTGAGAGGAGGGCTTCACTCTATCGTGGTTACAGCCATCTCGTGCTGCATCATCAAATGCTCTATCATACACTAGTCAGTTAGCTGTGTATACTGGTCTTTGGGAGAACACCATGCGCATTGGATGAGGACCCCAAACAAGAGCAAGGACAATTGGACAAGACCTGAGAGGGAGAATGGACATTCGGAGGGCTAATGCGGCATGGAGACACAAATGCATGGATTTGGCAACCTACGATCGCCATTGATACGAGAGGCAAAGCACCTGGCAGAAACTCCGCCGTTGGCTTGCCGCCTGCTGCTTCGATGACAAAGTCGCCCTGCGAGTACGAATTCATCGTCTTGATGCCCTATAACTCGCCAACGGAGGGCCGTTCACGTTACATGGGGGCAGCTGCCGCCTGCTCATAAATGCTCACAGCCATCCACATGGATCCGCAGGCACGTGCGGCCGTGTTCCTAACTATGGGCTGGGTCGCGCAACTAATCGCCCTTTCAACTCCCATGTGGTTGTGTGTTTGTGGGTGGGCATGCATGTTCTCGAGCTGGGGCGCATGAACCACTTACCTTGACCGTTCCAAACGAACCGATGATTGCAGACGCGACGATGAGACTGCCTCGCCCACGTGCAAGAAGCAAAGCTGCAAGGATGCTGGCGACCGGCATAGCGAAGGACCAAAAAGGAATGAGAGGGTAACCCAAGTAGAGTGGCTCGTCTGGATTGTAGGCTATTAACTGAGGGACAAATTGACCCACCAACCGGGTCAAGAGTACACCCGCGAATAAACCGGCGACAATGAGCGCAACATTCATGAGAGCTTTCGCCAAAAGCATGGAGAGGAAGCACAAGAAGATGCAGACCTAAAGCAATGGGATTGTGGAGGGGGTGTTAGCATGAGGGGGACTGGGGCATCAGTTGCACGGCAATCCCGTTTGTCCTGGCATATGTGCCATTTTGGTCTCATCATGCACGAAAGTTGCACCTGACCATGGGGGTTCGTGATGGCAGCTGCACAGCTGTCGCGTCATGCCCACAGCTCCTCCCGGGGAGGAATGGGTATCTTGCAGGATGCACTCACGAAAAGGGCGAATGCGCAAGAAACGTCGAATGGAACCAAATACTCGCCGATGTGTGGGTTGGGATGATCTGTGGAGTTTCCCCACCAAATATCAAATGCAAAGGTCGCCATCACTTCCACCTCGAGGTGATCGCCACGTAAGAAGTCACGAGTTTCCTGCTGAACAAGGAAGAAGCCGACCGCCAGCGCCAGCGTAACAGCCAATAGCGAGTTGACCAACTCCGCCCCAGCAAAGAGCGCACAGACGCCGAGGACCGAGAGCACAATTCCAGCCGTCAACATCATCGCGGGCGGCAGCTCGTAAGCAATTCCTTCCACGGCGGAGTTGAGTGTGACGTTGAAATGCCACGAAACGCTCTCAATCGCGTCAGACAGACCTGTGCCCCAAGCATGGGTGGAAGGGCTGAGCCAGCGCGGCGCAAGGAAGCTGGTGTGTACAGCAGCCACTGCTCTGCCACCCACGAGCTCCTCGCCCCCCCCTCCCCTCCCCCCACTCCCGCCCAGCCCCCCGACCGGGCCACACACGCACTCTCTGCCACACATTCCTCTGGGGAGAGCACATCGATCACGATCGCAAGCAGCAGCGAGAGGAGGAGGTAGGAGAGGACGGAGGCGAGGGTGGGCAGCTGCTTGTGCTCAATGAGCTGGCTCGCGTGCCGGACCTCGCTCTTCTCCTCGGCGTCCTCGCCTGTGCTTGGCAGGCCGCCGGAGACCGACACGTCGCGGGAGTGGCTCGCCGCACGCGCCATCGATCTCTCTCTCTCCTTTCTCCTCTTTCTCTCCTCCACCTCTCTATTTCTTATTTCTCACTTATTTTTTCTCTCACTCTTGTTGGTGTTCCTCTCTCTCCTCCCCTCTCCCTCTCCCTCCCTCCCTCTCCCTCTCTCTCTCTCTCTCTCTCTCTCTCTCTCTCTCTCTCTCTCTCTCTCTCTCCCTCTCTCCTTCTCTCTCTCTCTCCCTCCCTCTCTCTCCCTCCCTCCCTATCTCTCTCTCTCCCTCTCTCTCCCTCTCTCTCTCTCTCTCTCTCTCTTTGATGCCTCTCCTGCCTCCCTCTCAATCCACCCCTAATGTTACCTAGGAGTACCTTGTTCCTCTACTCTCTTCTCTTTTCTTCTGTTCTTTCGTTGATAAACTCCCTCCCTCTCCGCTCTCTCTTTTCTCCCTTTCCCTCGCTCTTTTCCCCACACCTCTTTAGGCCTCGACGCATACGACCCCCGAGAGAAAATTGGCGTCCGAAAATATGAGTTTCACGGTCCGATTTTCACAGTGGGGGAGGTGCGGGGAACCCCAAACATTGGAGTTTGCAGAGTAGCTAGCACGAATTCCTCGTACTCCGCCTGCTTCTACTTTGGTCCAATTCACGGTTTGATGTTCACGCTGGCCGCTGGCGGAGCCCTTCTGCTGGCTCTTGGCGGTCCCCTCTGCTCCCCCCCCCTTCCCCCCCGCGCCCACCGCCGTCCAGGATTCCAGCGATCGCCTCGTCGGGTTTGAGGTGCTGGGGGCTTCAGATATGTCCAACCCCCCTCTCGTCGCTCGATTCTGGTCGGACGTCGGACGCCGTCGATGGGGGATGGGGATGGGGGCCCCGCGCTCACCTTGGACCTTGTGGTGACCTCTTGAGAGAGGGAGAGAGAGGAGCCGCTCTTTCCTCGCTCACTGGCTCATTCTGTTGGCCTATACAGATCGAGTTCACACCTCAGGTAATTTAATGCCCCTCCCTACAAGTAGGTGGTACAAAAAATACTCGAACGCGAACGCAACTCAAACTTTTTGACCGTTTGAACATAGTCAACTACCTACTACTCCCTTGACCCCCAAAGTGAACACTGTGAAAAACACTGACAATTTTCCTCGCGCCGCGTACACGCGGCGCTCAACACCTCGCGGCTGCGCCGCGAACACACCCAACTCACGGCGCGCGACAATGAACACCCGTCAACTACATACTCACCCCCCCTAAAAAAGTGAACGCGCGTAATATTTTTACCACTTACTTGTAAACCCCGGCCGGGTCTCCTCCCTCTCTCTCTCCCTCGCTTCCTCTCTCTGATTTCGCTCGCCCCGCGCGGCGCCTGCTCCGCCCGCCACGGCGCCGAGGGGCTGAAGAGCTCGCGTTCGAGCCACCCGCCCCGCCCGCCCAATGTCCTCCTCGCTGCCCACAGTCGGCATCGCTGTAGCCAACGTGGCGTGCTCCGTCTCCCTTGTCCTGGTGAACAAGGCGGTCTTCTCGTCAGGCTTCAACTTCCCGATGACCCTCACATGCCTTCACTTCGTCTTCACCGTGCTCTTCTATCGGATCTTAGCCAGCTGCGCCTTCTTCGAAATGCGCGCGATACCACAGATGGAAGCATTCAAAATTGCTGGCTTCGGAGTCGGATCCATTGGCTTCATGAACATATCTCTCCATCTCAATTCAGTCGGGTTCTATCAAATCACCAAGCTTGCTATTGTGCCGTGCACGCTTGCCGCACAGGTGGCTGCTCTCTGTACCATTGTCACAATTGCCGCGCTCGTGCCTCCACCCGCTTGGCTAATTCCGCGCACTGCACTTCTGACAGAGGAAGGAGTACAGCATGGCCCTACACACTCACTCACTACCCTATGTCGTCCGCAAATAGGCCTTGCTCTACAATACGCATGCCTCACGGCGTGTCAAGCTATCCCTGCTCATCTTACTGCTGGGATTGGCAATGGCGACCGTGTCCGACGTGCAGTTGAACGCGCCGGGGTTCGTGCTGGGTTTGTTGGCTGTGGTAACGACAACTATTTTTCAAATTTGGCAGGGCTCCAAGCAGAAGGAGCTTGAGCTTTCAGCTACACAACTTCAGGCGGCTGTCTCGTTTTGGCAAGCAATACAGTCTTTAACCGCGGCGATCGCACTGGAGAACCTCTGTATTCGACTGCCGCCACCGCTCAGCCCAGACCCGCAGCAAGAATGTCGCACTGCGGTAAATTTTGTGGCGAACGAGCAGTCTAGTGAAGGAAGCATCGTGCCCTTGGTACTTCTAACGTGCTTGATTGCGTTGGGCACCAACTTCTCCTCGTTTTGTCTCATTGGCCGCACCTCAGCCATCACATTCCAGGTGGTCGGCCATGCAAAAACATGCCTCGTTCTCGCTGGCGGCTATTTGTTGTGGCCACCACAAGATACTTCCCAGCTTGCACACAACGTTCTCGGAGTGTCGATAGCAATGGTGGGTTGTATTCTCTATGGGCACGTGAAGATGGCTGAGGCCAATGCACGACGCGACATCTGCGATTCCTTATGCTCAACGCCGCTTCTTTTGCTTGTGACAGACTCTACGCGATATGAACCGGTTCCCAGCAACTCATTATCAGACGCAAAGGAGATACCAATTGGGAATCTATCAGCGTCTGATGCTAAAGTGGCGCTCCGCCGCGGACCGACTGGCAACACTGAGACCCTTGACCCAGGCACCATTGAAGCGGGAGAGGTGGAAGAACGAGCCAAGTAGTATATCCCATCGACGAAGATGTGATGCATATGTTGGCGCTATATTGTCATGTCTATCATTCCTCTTTCGCTACCGCTAATGATGATTGTGTATCCAGATGGTGTCGCTAGTGTCTCGTACTAGTACTACGCTATAAAAACTTCATAATATTCTTACCGCACTCGCGGCGAATGGAACGCACTACCTACTACACGTAGTACGTAGCATACTTTCTACATCCCCACTCCCCCGGCCCTTCTCCCCTCGTGTATGACAAGATTCAAATAATGAAGACAATGCGTATGCTAGGTTGGGATATTACAAGTCTGAATGATGACCATTTATATGAGCAGGGCATGTGGGATGAGTTCAATCAAAAACGTGGGTTAGGCTTGACACCTGAAAAATATATAACATTATGAAGGATGACGGTTGGGATATACAACTGCTGCGTCAAAGCCGCAGGTATTTGGCGTGTTCCGAAAAGTGTGGGTGATTGCAACTCATCACACGTGGTTTTATCCGTGTTGTATGTGGGGGGGGGGGGGGTTGCTATGCGCACGCGCCGCGTCCTTGTATGTGTCGTGATTAGCTTTGTACTCATCTTCGTAAGTATAATACTAACTGGAGGAATTGTTGAGACATTCCTACCTAAAAAGAAAACAAGCGTTCTGAGTGAAAAAAAATTATCGACTGGCCCTCTTTTGACGGAACGCAACCTTGTTACGTGTCTTCTCGCCCCGATTGGGTAAGAGAAGACGGGGGCACTAGAACCAGGAGGGAAGGGCCGCGGCTCGCCGCGGCCACTCGCTCCGGCGAGGAGAGATTAGCGCTTCTGGGCTCCTATTCACGAGCGCCCCCCCCCCTGCGTTGTTTTTACCCGAAAGGGGTTTTCCCCCAGCGTGGACTCGAGGAGAGGGCGTGCTGGGGTGCGCGGGGTCGGTGCGTGCACTGGGGGGAGGACAAATATCGAGGGGAGGAGGCAGTGCCCCCTTCCCCCGGTAGCACTCGGACACCTGACTCGTCAGGCATGGCGGGATTCCGGGACGGAAAAGTTGTGTCCAATTAGCTAGTGGGGTTGGCTAGGATATAACATAAATTATTACTACTTTATTCATGGTACGATCCACATCTATCGTGTTGAGCCTCCAATGCCCACATTGTGAGTGCACATCGAGTTGCATGGGAGGGAAGTACCTCGTGTTCGATATCAGTCGATCGGAAACACACTAGTCGGCCGCCTAAAGGAGGGATATGGTCCCAGCGCCCATCGCGCAATCTCGCACGCAATGAGCCGCCGTCACGCTCAACATCCCAATCTTGAGGGTTGAGATATATGATCATGGTAAGCCGTCGTGGATTTGTGCATGGATCTTTGCAGTCAAAGTGCGGTTTGTAGAATGCTGGGGTGCGAAAGCTTCCCTCGTATACCGCAGCTTGCACGGGTTCAGGGACGCTCAATGACCACCCCCCTGCTCTCTCTAACTCTGCTGGGAGAGCTCGCAACAGACGAACCACCAAGGAGAGAGCCCGCAGCCCCCTTGCCTCTGCGTACGCTGGCGTGATCCAGCCAATCAGGTCGTTACGAACACCCTGAGCTCGTTGGTGTCGGACGTCGGAAAGCTCGCCTGACTCCCTGAGCGACAGCAATTCCGAGCGCGCGGAGGCCACCTCATCTTCACTGAGTACACGGTCGAGGACTACTAGGCCACTCATTTGTGGTCTTAACGCATCGACGGCACTCTGGGTGATGAAATGACTTGCCCGCGCCCATCGACAGCGGGCCGACGGCACTGCGGATTTCCCTCCCCAATAGTCCCCTCGGCGTTGTGTCTCGTCAGCGAGTTTGCCGGAGAGTGCCCTGGCATACACAGCAGCAGCAACCTCCTCGACCCCGACCATGCGTGCACCTGTCCTTTCCGCAGCCAGCATGTGGCGCACTGCAGCGACCTCGTCTGCAGAGAGGGTGAGCACCTTATGACCGGCCTCCATGGCAAATGCTTCTGCCGCGGCGACGTCCGCCTGCCAGTCGGGCCAGGTCAGCTTGTTGGCCAGCCCTGCCATGATGTGACCTCTTTCGGCCTGTGCGAGTGCTTCGTATAGTAAGGGAACGTCGGAGCGGGAGGGCTGTGCGAGAGATGAGGGCTGGGCGCGCGTGGCCGGCCTGGACGTGGCCTGCGCGCCCCGCCGTCGCTCGCGCCAACTGCCCAACTCGCGGGAGCGGCGAGATTGGCAGGCCATCGCCCTCTCTCGCACTCTCCCGCCCAGCCGCTCGCCCGCACAGCAGACACTCTCTGCAGCCGTGGTATACTTTATTACTATCTCCAGTATTGGGTGCTACGTACATTCGACCGGAGGGGCGTGGGCGCGTTTGCCTGCAACTAAAGTAGAACTAAAAAAACTAATGACAATGGATTGACATCTGGCCGCACTTACCATACTACGAACCCTTACTCACTATCACTCACGAGCACGAGCAGACTCACACTAGATGGGAGACAGGGCAAGCACTTGCCAAGCACGTGTGTGAGTGATGAGTGATGAGTGAAGCACAACAAACATATGAGCACAATGTACAATGTACATATAATAAATAATAATCAATGTTATATCCTAGCCAACCCCACTAGCTAATTGGACATAACGTCTCAGTCCCGGAATCCCGCCATGCCTGACGGGCCAAGTGTCCGAGTGATACCGGGGGGTGGGGGCACTGCCCCCTCCCCTCGATATTTGTCCTCCCCCCAGTGCATGCACCGGCCACGCGCACCCCAGCGCGTCCTCTCCTCGAGTCCACGCTGGGGGAAAACCCCTTTCGGGTAAAAGCAACGCAGGGGGGGGGGGCATTCGTGAGATAGGAGCCCAGAAGCGCTAATCTCCCTCGCTGGAGCGAGTGGCCGCGGCGAGCCGCGGCCCTTCCCTCCTGGCTCTGGCGCCCCCGTCTTCTCTTACCCAAACGGGGCGAGAAGACACGTTTCTGCCGGAGGGGAGAGCTGCCGCTCCCCCCTCCCCTCCCTCTTCCCTTTTCCTCCTCTCTTCCCTGCGGCGGGGGCCCATGGCGCGCGCCTGCGGCCCCTCTTCAGGTCCCCAGGAGGCCGGCAGGGGCCTGGGAGCACAGCTCAGGGGGCAGGGGGCAGGTGAGGCTGGGGCATGGCCCTGGCCCCTCCTGCCTCTCCCTCGTTGGCTCTCGAGCCCCTGCGGGTCGACTGGAGCTGGCTGGGGGGTCCTGATCAGGGGGGCCCAGGGGGAGGAGGGGCTGGTCAGAGGGATGGGCAGGCCACGACGGGCCAGGGCGGGCGAGTCAGGCGGGCCTGTGGGGAGAGGAATGGGTCAGCAGGGCTGTGTGCTCCTGGCAAGCCATCAGGCGTGCCAGGAGAGTGGGTGGTTCCTCCCCCATGGCAGGGGAGGAGTGGAGAGAGAGGTGGGCTCGTGCCCCCCCATGGGCGAACTAAGTATAAACTTAGTTGACAATGTACAATGTACAATGTCGACCATTTACACGCATCCTGAAAGACGCACCCGTACTGAGCCTACGCCTCACGTCACGCTGCCTCGTGGCTCGCACTTTCGGCGATTCCTGCGAGGGGGTTTCCGGGGTTGCAGGAACTTCGACAGGGAGTAGACGTTGCCCCGAGTCCGAGATCATGTTGTGCTTCTAGGTGGCGATGTGGCTGCCGCGGGGATGCCTGCGAAATGCAGAACAAGATGGTTAGGTGTAAGCTACGAGGAGCGCGAGGCACAAGGCTGGGGAATCAGACAGGGCTGGAGCTAGTGGGGCACAGCGATCGCACCTTAGCGTGTCGAGGCGCGATGGCTCTGCGCCCCCTGAATGCGATGCACTGCCGCCCACGCTGCGCAACAAATCGCTGCTGCGCCGCCGGCCCTCCTCCCACGCCGCATAGGCCTCTGCCTGCGCCAGCTCCGCCTCGCCACACTGCCACCTGTGGAGCAGCTGCAGGAGGCGGTCACGGTGCTGGGGCAGGCGTAGGGGGGAGGTCCCTGGTGGGTCGCACGCTCGATCTCGAGAGTCGCACAGTCCGGTAGTGACATATCCCCGCCCGTCGCGCCGCAGGCATACGATAATTCGACACGGCCCGACCTCCATGAGGCCGGGCCTTGGGACGCTGGCGAGCGCTGGCTAGCGCTGCCAGAAGTTTAGGCCACCGGGTTGGGGTTGGCGGTTGGCGGCGGCCTCAGTCCCGACTTATCCTTCATTCAACTTCAAACTCAAACAGCTGCGGGACTTACCTATTTTTCGGTGGGCCCCCTTCTCCGCGCTCTCTCTCCCTCTCCTGCGGCATGCACGATGGCGCTCCCGCGACAGGCCTGCAGCTGCCCCTAGCGACCCCTAGAGGCTCCTGGAGGCCACCTCAAGGGCAGAGGGCAGAGGAGGCTGGGGCTTGGCCCTGGCCTCCCCTGCCTCTCCCTCGATGGCGCTCCTGAGAACTACTTTTATAAGTAGGAGGCCAATGGGGGCCTCGCGCCCCCCTCTCTCCATCGCAGACACCCCCTGGGTGGGCCTGCACAACCAACCTCAGCCCCTGCCTGCTGGCAGGGGCTAAGCTGACACCACTCTGGCCCAGACCTTCGCCGAGCGCGCGCCGCGCGCCGCACGCACTCGTGTGCACTGGCCCTCGCTCGTACTGACCCCCCCCTCACCACTGAGCCACAGACCACCGAGGCCGCCAGGAGGGCACCCAGGGCCAGCGAGGCGAGCGAGGGAGAGGCAGGAGACAGGAGAGGCCAGGGGCACTGGGCACTGCCCCAGCCTCCACTGCTCCACTGCCCCCTGAGCTGCCCTGGCTGGCCCTCTGGGGGGCCCCGAGGGGCCCCCCAGAAGGGGGCCATGGCGCGCGCCATGCAGCACACGCCCGTAGGAGAACGAAGAGAACGACGGGAAAAGAACGACAAAAAAACGACACGATCCGGTTCGAGAATAGGTAAGACAACCGCCCGTTTACGGTATATATATCAACGGGAGGACACCCCGCGCGGCAAGCAAACACCGCGAAAGTGCGGCAGCGGACGAAGAAAGGCCGAAGGGCGGGGGCCGAGACCCCCCCCGGGGACACTATAAGTAAGATAGTTCAGGAGGCGTTTTACGTTTGTCTGCCACAGGAACACCCAACAACAAGTCTGCCCCAGCCCGCCCCTTGCGCTTGGCCCGTCGTAGTGCACGCGGGCCCCTCCCCCGATACCAAGGACAAAGGAATGAAGGGGGCAGTGTAAAGGGAGTGAGTGTTCTGGGGTATAATAATAATCTATCTGAGCATTAGTACCACTACTCTCACTAGCCCGGTACTAACACGACAGCCCTCAGCGCACCTGCCCGTACACCTTGGCGCGTGCTGTTGTCACAGATACATACTCCTATGCACCCTTCCACATCTCCCCCCTCGCAGGCCCCCGGCTCCCATTCTAACTTCCCACAAGTTAAAATGAGCGAAAACCCATTGAGGCGGTCCGGTCGACGCCGGCCGACTCTCCGGGAAAAAGCACCGGGGGGGGGGGAGGAACCTCTCGTCAAAAAAGGAGAACGGCCCTTACAGCTCGCGCCGCGAGCGGTCCTCGAAGAAATAAATGTCTGCGCCCCCCGATACCTGCCACAGGGACGTCTTGAGCCACTCCCTTCTTCTCGCCTCTCCTGTCGCCAGCCGCCCCCCTTCGCCCGTTTGCTAACGCAAACGGGGCTCGTTTCTCACCACACTCCATCGGGGGGGTGCAAATCCCCCCCTCTCCCTCGTTCCATTCTCTTCCGCCCCGGTCCCTGCGGCGCGTCGCCATGCGGCGCGCCATGGCCTGCTCTCAGAGGTCCTTCAGGGGCGCCCAGAGGGCCAGCAAGGGCAGCTCAGGGGGCAGTGGAGGCTGGGGCTCAGCCCCTGGCCCCCCCTGCCTCTCCCTCGCTCGCCTCGCTGGCCTTGGGTGCCGCCCTGAGGCCCCTGTCTGCCTGGCGACCAGGGATGGGGGGGGGAGTCAGTACGAGAGCAGGCCCATGCGGGCCTGGGAGTGCGGCTCGCGGCCCGCGCCCACTAGGGGTCTGGGCTGTATTGATGAGTGCCCTGCCCCTGCCAGAGGGCAGGGGCTGGGGTTGAATGTACGGGCCCACCCCGGGGGGTGTCCGCAATGGAGAGAGGGGGGCGCGAGGCCCCCATTGACCCCCACTTATAAAAGTAGGTTGAGTGTTCTGGGGTATAGGCGATGGCGTGAGTCGGTACCGTGAGTGCGTGGTCTTTATAGCAGCTAGCGGTAGTAGCCTGAATCTTCAGATGTTAATTTTTCGATGGCGCTCCTGGCTCCTGAGCCTCAAGGGTCCCCACTCTGCACCTGTCTGCTTGTCAACCAAGGGGGAGGGGGTTGGAGCGATGGGCTGGCCACGATAGGCCAGGGCGAGCGAGGCAGGCGAGCCTGCCAGGGAGAGAGTGGGCTAGCAGGGCTGTCTGCTCCTGGCAAGCCATCAGGCATGCCAGGAGCATAGGCATAGGTGGTTCCTCCCCCATGGCCCATGGCAGGGGAGGAGTGGAGGGGGGGGGGGGTCGTGCCCCCCCATGGGTAAACCAAGTATAAACTTAGTTGTGGGCGAACTAAGTACTACTATAAACTTAGTTCTCTCATCCTTTTTTGACGAGAGATTCCTTTCTTTCTTCCCCCCCCCCCCCCCGGTGCTTTTCCCTGGTGAGTCGCCCGACCTAGGTCAGTTCGCCTCATTGGGATTCCCCCCATTGTAATTTGTGGGGAGTTGTAATGGGAGCCGCGGGTCTGTGAGTGGCGAGTGGGGAGGTTTGAAGGGGTGCATATGTGCATCTGCCGTCTGCTGTGGCATCGATCACAGCAGCCATCAGCACGCGTCAAGGCGTACGGGCAGGTGCGCTGAGGGGTGTCGTGATAGTACCGGGATAGTGGGAGCAGTGGTACAAACGCTCAGATATTATCATTATTGGCAATTGGCATCTGCATCTGCATCTGCATGTGCCAACTGCCGACGTAACGACTAACGACGTAACTGGTAACTCGTATACTACTACTAAAACGTAAAACGTATGTGCTCTCCCGCAAGCCCGCAAGGGCAAGGGTCATCCGGCCTGAACTCCTTCCTTTGTGTATGCCTCATCCCCTGCAGTCCCTACCTCGTCCAACCTTCCTCCCGCACCACCCCCTTTCTTTTTAGATGATGTAAATGACGAGTATGTGCCATGTGCCATATACTTCTCTATAAATACTACAATAGCAGTAGTAGTACTACTTTTTCTACACAAGTATAATTTGTAGGAGACGGCAGACAGGGAGAATTCTCCCGCGCGAAGGGAGCCGCACCCTCGCCTCGCGCCGTTGGTCGGTTGGTCTAGGCATGAAGGTGGGCGGCACCCGGCCTATTGCGCGACGCGCGGTGTGTGCGTCGCGTGCTTAATGATGCGTCACACTCCTCTTCCACAGGCAGCGCCTCCAGATGTTGCACGAGCCGCGCCTGCCAACAAGGAAGTGAAGCGCCGCGCAGACGGCCGCAGGCTGTGTGGGTCGCTCGGCTGCGAGAAGGAAGACCACCACCTCGGACCTTGCTCTACGGAGGAGTCCGAGTCCAGACGGTCGCGTAAGGCAATTCTCCCTTACAACGAGAGGAAGGCGCAGGAGCGGATCTTCTACGAGCAGATAAAGAAGCCGATGGCAAAGCGGCCATGCAAGGTCCGTAAGCCTGAGGAGCCAAAGGTTGAGGAGCCGCCTCCAGTGCAAGAGCTGCTTCCGAGCGGCCTGTATCGATTTTACGACCCAATACACTGGGGCGTACCACTTCCTCTGGGGGCGGTTCATTCATGCTCGACATCTCCAGAGTGGCTCCAGGAGGCAGACAAGTGGAAGCTCACACAAACGGCAGATCGCATCAGAAGTCGATCATCTGTTTCAGGGAGAGCAGCACAGTTTATGATCTTGTGGAACGAATTTATCCATTCGACAGACCGGTCAAGCCTCGTAAGTGACCGATGCATGCCCAGGATTTGCCGCTCATTCGCTCATGCCCATGCCGCCATATTGGCTGCCGACTTGCGCCTGCACTTCGATGAGCACTTGCAGACTCTCGCTGCACACAACTTGTTGCATGCTGACGATGTGCACGACTGCCTTGTCATCGCTGGCGCCACAAACACGCTAACGGGCGATGGGTCAAAGGAGATCGCTGATTCTCATCGTGCCAAATGTGACTCGGTGACCTTTTGCAGGGCTTGCACACGGCCCGTACATGAGCAGCATTGCAATCTCTTCGGTAAGCCGCATGGGGCTGCGAAATGGCCGATCCTAGGGGTCACTGAGGTCGATCTTCTTCAGATTATTGCCAGGGAACCATCGTCGACGAGGCCGGGAATGACAACATAGTCTAGAGAGACAATGTGGCTCAAGGATGTGAAGCGGGTGGAAGGCTACAAGAGGCGACAAACTAGATACCGCTTTACCACTAAAGCTTTCGCATTTATAGCTATCTTGCCCCCCCCCCCCAAAAAAAAACCTTTTACTTATTATTATTTATTGAGAATATAAAAATCTTTTAATATTCACGAATCGCACGTAGCTTTGGGACTCTACTGTGTACTGTGTAGCCACGCCCTAGACCCTTAAACATTTCCCCCTCAACCTCTCGCTACTACTACTGCCACTAGCCATACACCAACCCGCCAAGCCACATACATGGCCGCTCTATACACTGGGCACGAACTATCAAACTCGAAACCCATTTGAGCCCTCTCCCCCGTGTATTCCCCCCCTAGCACCCGCCGCGGGGGGGGGGGGGGCGAGGGAGCGAACACTTTGCAGAGCGTTAACGTTCAATGGGTTCCTCGGATGGCTGATTTCAACGAGGGACGAGGGTTCGGCGCGCGGGCACGGCTAGCCCGATTGGCAATCCAGGAGTCCTAGCCCGAGGTTGGAGTCGTTTGGGGTGTCACCCACTATCGGGGCTGTCGGGTACTTGATCCACTATAGTTTGAGACCCGTCCTGTGGTTCGTCCATAGTATTAGGTCAAGCTTTGGCCGTCATTAGGTGTCGGTGGAACCAGCCGGGTGGGACCGGGGTCTGAATCCAATACCAATAACGCGGGATCGAGTATATGAGGAAATCAGCCACCTTGGTTCTACCGTGTATCGAGAGAGAACTGGCGATCGGTGCCTATGCCGCCGTCTTTCTCGAGACGCGGTCTGCCAGTGTCCTTTAACGTGTCCTCCAGAAGGTGTTGGTCGCCTTAGTTAGGGTCGCCCAACGGCACTCCCAGTATCGTCGCGTATTCGCTGGCCTTTAACCACTTGAATCGTTTGAAGTCATCGAGGGTCCCCATCTACCATCTAATCACACGAAACTGTGCTCTTTACCACCGATGGGGGAGGGACATTGGACTGATATATATCTACGGAGCGAACCCATTCTGAGTCCCTCGAATTTATTTTCGTTGGGCTTTCCGCTGAAGTCGCGTTCCGTCGAAAGAGGGCCAGGTCTCCTCTCACTCGCCCTCGCCTCTCGCCGCTCGCTGGATGTCGTTCTCGCCGCCGTCCTCGCCCTCGCCCAAGCCCGCCTGCCCGCCTTCCTCTGCTGATGGGCTTCAGCCCGTCAGCACCTCTGAAGTCGTCTCCTCCGCCGCGCCTACCGCCGGCATGCCTCCCTCCTCATTGCCCTCAGGCCCTCTGGGCCATCCCAATTCGTCAACAACTGGACAAGGAAACAACATAGGACAGAGTGATCAAGGATCAAGGATAGCAGCAAACATAGGGGGGCGCAACGCCCCCACCGAGAAACCCATAGTGGAAGGAAGGATGGCCGGGCCCCCACACAGGGACGTAACGTACCCGAATCCACGAAAGACATATACGCACGAGGCCTGCCCCTCCCCTCCCCCCAACGCTAGGCCCAAAGTAGTGCACATGGGCGCCGACCCCCCAAAACCGAAGAAAAAGGAACGAGGGGGGGAGCGAAAAGGAGGGTAGTGGTAGAGGTATAGGCGATGGCGACGCGATCGCGGGTGAATGCGAGTCGATAGCAGCATGGCGGACATCTTCAAGAATTTTTTTTAGCCCATCATTAGAGAGATGATTTTTTGGTAATTCGAAGCGTACTACAAAGTAGTCAGACTGTTACAACGACAAGAGAAGGCATTAGCTGACAAGCCCGTGGCTACCTCGTACCTTGCCATTTGCCACAAAGCACCAAGCTGAGGTTGTGTAGAAGCACTCCGCATCCGTCGACCTGTTGGCTGTTGGACTAAGAAGTTCGTCACACTCCGCACGCATACCACGAGTGCTGAGGCTAAACTAAAGGCGGGGAAGAGCCAGAGAGAAAGTCTATCAGCGGTTTCCGATACGCGAACGCAGCACCTCCACTATGGCAAAGGTAAGGCAGGTGTGAGGAACTATACGTGCAATGTTCGCAGCGAGGCCCTTGTACAGCCCGGGAATGCCCTCAGCAAGGACTATTTTCACGACGACATCTAGAGGCGAGGAATAGACTGGAGACGCGACGGCAGCATTGGCGCAATTGTGGGTAAGGGATGACACGGATATAGCCGGCCGGGTGGTCGGCTGAACGAAAAGTCGAGTGGCCACAACATCAAGTGGGTTGACAACAACACAGGATAGCGAGGAAGCCGCGAGGGATGCGAGAAGCGAGTGGGTCGTTTCGGAGAGGAGAGGCAAAGTGACGGCGAGCTGGCATTTGAAATTTTCGTAGCAGCTAAATATGATACCGGTGTGCCCACCGTTGCGCAATGCCCACGAGCTGGACGCACCCCAGCTCACGGATGCTGGCAGCTTGAGCGGATGAATGCGATCCCTCGCCAGGACCGCCTCGCGCTGCGCGGCGGTGCGAGCCTTGGCAAAAGGGCTGGCGACAGCACCCGCAACAGTTCCCGCTATGAATCCTCCGACAGGCGGCGATAGCCCATCCGTAGTGTACAATGTACCCGCTGTAATGGCAGAGTACAGCGAGAACCTCACAGAGTTGAGGACGGCATTGTATGCGACTGCCTGTGGCATCGAGCGCCAGAGAGCCAGGAGCCCTTCTCGCTCGGCCACGACGCGCATAGCGCGTAAGGGACCGTTTGGCAACCCATCCTTCCCCTGCTGCAGCTGCATCCGCACGCGGACCGTATCGACTGGGTTGGAGACGATGCACGCAGCCGAAGATGCAGCTGCACCGAGCAGAGCCTCGTGAACAGTCTGCCTGGAGCTGGACGGGTGGGAGCACGCGGCCGCCGTCATTGATCCCTCTCTCCTCCCACTCACCCTCGCACACGTCGGCGGGGTCCCCGTCGGAGTTACGGGCGGTGGGGTGGTGGCAGCAAACGACGTCGAAGGCTCTCTCGCTCCCTCGCCCCGCCTTGCCCTCTCCCCTTGCCTCCTCCTCCCTCCCCCCCTCGGCCTGCGCTCAAGACGTGGGGGCGGGAGGGAGAGGGGAGCGGGGGGGGGCGGGGGAGAGAGAGAGAGAGAAGAAGAAGAGGAGGAAAGACGCGACATTTCCTCGCCTCTCTTGCCGGCCGCGCCGAGGACCGACCGAGACCCAGCCACCAGCAGAGAATAGAAATCCCTCGATCTCTCTCTCTTTTTTCGCCTACTCCCCACCGTCTGTTGCCCCACCTCTTCTGCCTGCTTCCTCTCTCCTCTCTTCTGCCTTCCCATTTTGCATCGGAAAACTTAGCGACCTGCCGCTCCCTCTCCTTTGGGTCCCTCGCTTTCTCGGGACGGATCCAAACGCTCCAGAACACCCTCTCTCTCACTCTCTCTAACCCTCTCTCCCTGACTCTATCTCTCTCACTCTCTCTTTCTCGCTCTCTCTCTCTCTCTCTCTCCTCCCTCCCTCTCTCTCTCTCTCTCTCTCTCCCTACCTACCTACAATAGCATAGCACTCTCTAGAGTAGTACAAGAGTAAGAGTACTCTATTGTAGTCTCGCTTGCTCGGCGAGGAAGAGAGAGCTCGAGATGGCATGGGACGCATCTCTCGAGGAATCAGGCTATCAAGTAAAAAGGGCTCTCTCTACAAACTCGAGGAGCTCCACATTCTATCCGTTTCCTGGTTCATTCTTTTTTCGGCTCAGACGTTGAGGCGAGACATCGTCGCGTCTTGTCGGCTGTTTAACTCTTCTAATAAAGCCTCCAGCCGATGGTCTGCGATCGGCCGCGGAGCTGACTCCGCCGACGAGGAAAAAAGACTCGGTGCCTTGCCACGTTGGCACTGTGCTGCCAAGCTCTGGGGGGGAGGGGAGGGGAGGGGGGGGCAGCGCGGCAGGCATGCGAATGATCGGACAGTCCTGGAATTGGCCGGCCGTCGCTGTCACTCTCCGATGCCTGACACGTGAGCCTTCACTGATGCTTCCGCACGTTACGGTCAGTGACATCAGCGCTCTAGACTTTCATCATCTGCGGGATGCTGGGTTTGTGGGTGTGGTTTTTGATAAGGACAACACGATTACAGCTCCCTACGCTGACGACGTCGACGAGTCGCTGCGACCTGCACTTGATTCTGCCCTGAAGGCATTTGGGCCGCAAGGTATTGCAGTGTTGTCCAACTCAGCTGGCGGGCCAGATGATACCAATTATGCTGCTGCTGAAGCTCTTCAGAACACCCTGTCGCTTCCTGTATTGCGGCGGAAGTTCAAAAAGCCACGCGGGTTCGAAGCCGTTCGAGAACATTTTAATGGCTGCGAGCCCTCAGCCCTAATCATGGTGGGAGATCGCCTCCTCACAGACATCACTTTTGGGAACCTTCACGGCATGCTGACGGTGCACACAACGAGGCTTCTATCGAACGCGGGCGAGCCGCCCGTCGTCCGCGTGGCACGGCGCTTCGAGAGTGTGGTAGCCGCCAGATATGTCCGTAAAGGCGTGAGGCCACCACCACACCCTCTTCTTTCTTTTGCGAACTTGAGCATGTGATCGCTCATTGCTCATGCCTCAGTGCAAGCTGTGCTGCTAGGGGAATTTTCGAATAGGAGTAGGCTTGATGGGCACGGCTCCCAAGCATATACAGCTCCATATTTTCAAACTCTTTAATGCCAGGTGCGCGAATTTAAGCATCGTTGTCGCCGTTGGCTTGCTTGGTGAGCTCCATAGAAGTTGTAGTGGGATGAGGAGAGGGTAGAGGGCCGCATGAGTCGAGCCGTGATCTCTCTCCTTCTCTCCTTGTTCATTTGTGTGAGTCCCACGCAATCCCCCGATGTGTGCGTTTGATCTGCACGTGACACTGTTAGTGTGCCCTGTGTGGTCAATCGTCAGTGGCACCTTTTGGTGTCATTGAACGTGCACGCGATCAAGTAACGGGATGCGCGGCGCGGTGCGCCGCGGTCACATCCTCAAGCCACAGGGGGCCGCGTTGCGGCCTCCCAGTGATATGGAGCTGCTGCGAGGGCGGAGGGCGGAGGGGGCAGGGCTGGGCTTGGTGGTTGGTGGCTCTGCCCGCGCCCACTAGCTGGCCTCGTGCGCGCTCGTGGCGATGCGAGTGCCCTCACCTCCTCACTCCTCGGCTCCTCGGCTGGATCGCTGTCCGATTCTGTGGATATTTCTGCCCGCGCCCGGTCTCGATTTTCGTCGATTTGAAGTTGAGCTCTTTAAGCCCCCTTTCCGACTTTGACGTCTTTCGTCATTATATTTGGTTACGTTTTGTTGTGGGGACCCAAGGAGGGGTCTGGGTCCCAATGGGGCCCGGATATGGATATGTGCTAGTTGCTAGTCGGGTGTATTGGTATTGGGAACTTTCTACCTAAAAATTCCTCACATTTCCTCAACGGTCAACGGTCAACTACTACGGTCAACGGTGAGATGCCGCTCATTTTTCACCCCTAATACTAATAAAAACCCCTGTTTGACCGCCCTAAGTGATAGCTCCATAACCTTGAGAGCTGATAAAAGCTGTTACCCCATCTCTTTCATCTTTCATCATCTCTGATAATATGTAATATGTGCTAGATGCTAGCAACTAAGTTTATACTTGGTTGACCCATGGGGGGGCACGAGCCCCCCCCTCTCTCCACTCCTCCCCTGCCATGGGGGAGGAACCACCCATCCTCCTGGCATGCCTGATGGCTTGCCAGGAGGCCACTGCCCTACTGACCCACTCCCTTCCCCACAGGCTCGCCCCATTCGCCCATCCTGGCCCCTCGCGACCAGCCCATTGCTCCAACCCCCCCTCCCCCCCTGGTCGACAGGCAGACAGGTGCAGACTGGGGGCCCCAGAGGCTCGGGAGCGCCAGCGAGGGAGAGGCAGGGGAGGCCAGGGCCCAGCCCCAGCCTCCTCTGCCCCCTGAGCTGGCCTCCAGGAGCCTCCAGGGGCCGCCAGAGGGCAACTGGAGGCCTGCCGCAGGCGCGCCATCGCGCGTGCCGCAGGAGAGGGGAGAGAGAGCGCGGAAAAGGGGGTGGGCGCGAGCGAGAGCTCCGCCCACCGGAAAATCGGTAAGTCTCGCGCCTGTTTACAGGATAAGACGAGACAGAGTGGGCCGCCCACTCGGAGACACAGGAGGAAGGGGGGGAAAGATCACCGGGGGGTGGCGCGGGCCACCGGACCATATCTAAGCCCTCCACCCCAATCCCCCTAGTAGTGTACGGGGGGAGCCGCCTGATGGCGGGGGGAGAAGGGCCGGGGAATGGGGGTGTAGAGAGTATGCTACGTGCTACTTGTAGTGGGTAGTGGTTCCATTCGCCGCGAGTGCGGTAAGAATATTAAAAGGTTTTTTTTTAATGTGCTAGATGCTAGATGAGTTTTTTCCGGGGTTTCTACCGCTTTACTTTGGGGTATTTCTCCTCAATCCTAATAACTTTCTCATTTCTACACCCTTCGAATTCAGAATAGTCTTTGACCGCCCTAGCTGTTTGACCGCCCTACATTTATGAGTGATCAATGTCTCACGATCCATGTCAAGCCGCCCACCGCCCACCCACCCTGAGCCGGTTTACTAGAAAACCTATGGAACCACCTTCACTCCCTCGACGAAAGACTCTTTACTTTACTCGTGACTAGGAGTACTCGTACTCGTACCCTCTTCATGTTCTCATCTTAGAGTAGAGAGAGTCTACTCTCTCTATTCTCCTGCGCGCGCGCGCCCCGCTTTCCGTCGCCCCCCCCCGCCCGCCCCCCGCCCCCCCCCCGCCCCCCGCCCCCCGCCTTCTCTCTGCCCAAAGCGCCGCCTCCCTCCTCCACTCCCCCCCCCTCTCTCCCGCCCCTTTCACACACACCCTCACGCCCACACCCCTCTCCCTTCCAACGCCCTCGCCCTGCGCAACGCCGGCACTGCGAAATGGGCGGCGAGATCAACGAGGACGCCTTCTGGAAGGGCGCCGCGCCCGAGGCCAGGGCGCAGTACGCCAACCTCGTCGTGGCAGGGCAAGGTGCCTACTCGATCGTCGCAAAGGCGACAGATGTTGCCACTGGAGAGCTGGTCGCTATCAAGCGGATTGCGGAGGTATTCTATGACGCTCACGAGGCTAAGAAGGTCTTGCGTGAGATTCGCCTCCTCCGCGACTTCCACCACCCTAACATCATCAGATTACGTGCGCTAATTCCACCTGAGTCCCTGGAGACGTTTGAAGACATGTTCATGGTAACTGACTATATGGAGTCGGATCTGCGGAAACGTATCAAATCAAAGGTCGCGATGGAGCCCGAAACCATTCGCGTGTACATGGCGCAGCTTCTCGCTGCACTCGCTCACGTGCACGCCATTCATGGCATCCACCGTGACCTGAAGCCTGCCAACATCCTCATCACATCAAAGGGTGAACAAGAGATCCTCAAGCTGTGCGATTTTGGGCTTGCCCGAACGGTAGAGTCATCACCGAATTCACGGCGAGAGAGGCGGGCTGGCTCGGAAGTAGATCACGGCGAAGATCCCAATTCGGACGAGGAGGGTGCAACGCCTGTTCCTCCACCTCTCTCTCATCAAATGACGACATATGTGGTGACACGCTGGTATCGCGCACCCGAAGTGATATTGCAAGAGCCATACTCGTCGGCGATCGACATCTGGTCGGTTGGTTGCATATTTAAAGAGCTGCTTGAGCTCAAGCGTGGCTCGCGATTCCGGACGGGTGCGCTCTTCCCTGGACGTTACTGCATCCCATTTTCATTTGATGACCATGATGAGCAAGTTCGTCACAGGTGTGCTGCTAGTTGCAATGGCTTCCCCTTGCCCAGCCCAACCCTCGCGTGCATCAATGCAGACGGCCGCTAGGTACTTCAATGACGATTTTGCGATCGCCGCGCCTGATCTCGTCCTAGCTGAAACGGCAGATGCACGTTCAGTCTCAGCTTCATGCGTCGTCGCTCACCTTGCTGCTCACATTTTTCTGGTAGGCACGACCAACTTTCGGTGATATGTCGCACGCTCGCGACGCCGACGCGCAGCGAGTTCGCGTGGGCGTCTGCTGCTTCACAAGCAGAAATAGAACGTGTTTGCAAGGGGTGGTCGAATCTGGATGAAGCGGCTCGCACCAAGCAAAGACAGCAAGTACTCGTCGATATTTGCCCGTATGCCACTGATGTTGAAATAGACCTACTTGCCGCCCTACTATCGCTTGAGCCAAGGAAGCGGCCGACTGCAGCTGCCGCTCTGATGAAGCATCCCTATTTTGCGGGACTCGAAGATCGGCCGCCTCTCACACCGCCGGCGGACGAGCAGCAGGTGGGTACCTCACTCCTTCGTGACTTATGTCCGTACTAAGAGGACAAACTGTTTGCTAGTGCTCTATTTTCCTCGGCGCAACTCGCTGCCTCTTCATCCGATGCCTCACTGTGACGTGCTGCGCTCTCTGACGTACTTTACCTTCATTTCATAGGTCGAGGCAGCGTTCGCATTCGAGCGAGAGAAACTGAACGTGAACGATTTACGCATACTCATCGCCAATGACCTCTTCCGCATGCAGCACCCATTAGGAGCTGCTGTTCAATGATGCCAGACTTGCTTCATACGTCAATCCGCTGCACGCCATTCGACTGTCGAAGCCCGATTCAGGGCTGTATGCGTCGCCAAGAACAGCACATGACATCTTGCGTCCGACATCATGCGCAAATACGATTTGCTGGGTACATCTCGTCGACGCAACAACTTCTCTTGCATCCTTCTGCGTGATCATCTTCTTTAGCTTGATCAGGACAAGGTGCTGTCGAGCCGCTGTCTATCATGAGCGGTGGCGGCTCTCTCTATCGCCTGGGCCAATACATGTGCTCTTTTTGCCAGTTGAAATCTGAATATTGTGATTATTACTTTGCAAGCTGGCTTCTTTGTGCTACTTCTCTCCTTTTCACGTGCTCACCTCCTAGGGAGTAGATGGTGTACACTCACATTCAATACAACTTCCACTCCGTGCCTGTGAGTTTTGAAGTCTCGTCGAATCCCGTGACGTGCTCCTTTTCTGTCACGCAACAAGGCCCGGTGCGGGTGCCTCGTCTCTTGCCTTGTTGGCATCGCGCACGACGAGCAATGGGTTGCGGTACAACTTTTGCTTGAAGGTTGCACTTCGCCTCCGACCTAGGTGATTGTGGTCCGTGACACGTGTGCTGCATATCTATGTCTATCTTCAGTCAGTCGGGCGTGTGACTCCCCGCACTCCACACCCAGTCGGTCATTTGTGCTTTTGCCTCATTCACCCGGCGAGTGCCATGGTAATGATAAGCAAGTGCTATAGCTATGTTCTATGTTAGCTCGCGCCCATGGCGGGTCGGGCCACGACGAGCGAGCGGGCGCCCTCCCCCCTCCTCTTCCCTAGCTAGCGCAACTCTGCCCCCCAAACCACTCGTCGATCCAGGCGCAAACTAACTTTATAGTCAGTACAACTAAGTTTTTATACTTGGTTCACGCATGGCGGGGCACGAGCCCCCCCCTCTCTCCACGCCTCCCCCGCCATGGGGGAGGAACCATCCACGCTCATGGCTTGCCAGGAGGGGACTGCCCTGCTGACCCACTCTCTTCTCCACAGACTCGCCCCATTGCTCGCCCGTCCTGGCCAGTCGTGGCCAGCCCATTGTTCCAACCCCCCCTCTCCCCCCTGGTCGACAGGCAGACAGGTGCAGCGTGGGGGCCCCTGGGCCCCTGGGGCTCAGGAGCGCCAGCGTGGGAGAGGCAGGGGCAGGGGAGGCCAGGGCCCTGTCCCAGCCTCCTCTGCACCCTCTCACCGCCGTCAGCTCCGGCGGAGCTGTTGGCGTCCAATCCCGTGGAGCAACACTACATGGAGCTGATGAAGGCCATGGCAGAGCAATTCTCGCAACAGCTATCGGCGATAGCTATGGCCGTCGAGCGCGAAAGGGCCCCACAGTCGGCCAATGGCCGCCAGGAGCCTGCCCGCTACCCCTCGGGTACTCCACTCGAAAATACGGGAGGGACCTACCCCCCGCCGCCTCTGTCGCCGGCACGAGCCCCTCTAGAGAGGAAGAAGGCTAAGAAGGCTAAGAAGGAGCGCCGCCGCCACACACGGCCGTTTGCGATTCGATGCGCGCGGGCGGCGGCGGCGATTGGCGTGGCTACTAGGTTGGAATTTTTGATGTGATCTGGCACTATACGCATCTAGAAGAGCCAAAGCGGACATGGGCCGACAGCCGAAAAAACGAATAGACGTCAACGAATTCCGCCCGCTATTCGAAACGAACGACGATAACGAACTGATACCAAGCAATAGACTCGTGGAGCTATTAGAGAGATTAAAAATCAGGCATATAACGGGACAAAAAAACAACGTAGGACAGAGTGGCCAAGGATAACAGCAAACATAGGGGGGCGCAACGCCCCCACCGAGGAACCATTAATTAGGGGAAGGCCGGAAGGCCGGGCCCCCACACAGGGAAGTAACGTACCCGAATCCACAATCCACAAAGGACATACACACGAGGCCTGCCCCTCCCCTCCCCCCAACGCTAGGCCCAAAGTAGTAGTGTACATGGGCCGACCCCCCAAAACCGAAAAAAAAGGAACGAGGGGGGGAGCGGAAGGGAGAGTAGTGGTAGAGGTATAGGCGTGGCGACGCGATCGCGGGTGGAAGCGAGTCGATAGTAGCATAGCGGGCACCTTCAAGAATTTTTTTCCCTCCTCCTCAAGCTCAAGCCCGAACTTGCTGCTCGTCCGTCGAAGTGCTCATGCACACACCGGTCGCCACCAGCGCTGCGCCGCGAGACGCTCACTCCAACAATCTTCAACTCGAAGAGCGCTCCCAGACTGCTGCCACCAAGCACCAAGCGCAAGTGCATCCAGGAGGGGACCGACTCGAAAGTCGGCGAGCCTGCGGCCAAGCGAACTCTCATGCCGTACACCCAAAGCGCACACGTCGTCGCTCTCGACGTTCTCGTCAAGAGCGCCATCTTGCTCGATGACCCCGACCATGACATGAAACTGGTGTTCGAGGCAAAGAAGCAGGAGTTGCTCCAACGTTTCCCCATGGCCCATGGCTCACCCCAGGGTACAACGGTTCCTCTCGCTCATCCAGAAAGCCAGAAAGACGGTTCCTTTTGCCCAATCTTAACCCAGCTGCAATTCATCATCGCAGCAATCGAATGCCAGTCGGATGTGCGCTTTCAATCGCGAGTAGCCTCCCATTGCTCATGGAAGCTATTCTCCTGGTCGTGCTTTCCAATCTACTCGGCAACTGCCCCCCGTTGTCTCGCTTGCGCCTCAGCTGGCAATGGACCAGGCAAGCGTCGAAAGAAAGTGAACGTATTGAGTATCGGCCTTCCTGAACGGGAGAGCATCGCGAACCTGTTCCGACAGCTGGCTGGGGGTAGACCTCGTGGAGGAGAAGCCGCCCTGGGCAAGGGACTGAAGTGCGCGGCGCGATGAAGATGAAGATTTAAGGCTGCCTTACCTACCTGGCGGGGTTTATGAAAATTGCAAAGCGCGCGGCGCGATGTGTTCGCCGTAGATATTAAAAGTCGATATGAATATTGCTGTATAAATGACTATGGACATTCGATGGCTCCATTCTATTGATGTCCCATAATGCTGACGGAACGGGAACGATACCTTGCGTGTGCAAGTAGCTGGTTCCACGGCCGCACGGCCGCATGTGCGGGAAGAATATTGTGTATTAGTAGGTAGTAAAGTTTTCCCTCTCAATCCACATCCACCATCCACATCTACCCTCCAAGCCGCAGCGCGCCCATCCGCCATCTGGGCGCTCCGCCCGTCGATTCCAATACCCACAACCTCTCCATGTCAAATCCATCTCACACGCCCGAAACAATCTCGCTCAACAAACATACGCCCCGAATTTTCCATCGACCTGCGTGCCCAACGGCCTCAACCAAGTCCGACAATAAGGTCGGAAGAGCACTAAGTGCAAGACAGACATTATGTGAAACTCTTCATTTGCGGGGTCCATCGGCGCTTGCTCCTGTGTGCTTATGCTAATCATCGCATGGAGATGAAAGAGAGGCCAAACACGTGCACGGGTATACAAGAACCAGGAGAGCCAGAAGAAGACATGAGAAGGACAGATGACGAGGACAAGCGTAGAAGAGATCCAGTCAGAACAAGAGACAAGCAAGGCATTACAAACGACATCATTGAGGGCTACACAACGCCAGAAAGAAATTTCGAGGAACACTGCGCAAGCACGGAGCGGGAGCCGGCCATGATGAGCTTAAGGCGAAGGCACGAGCTGGCCGCCAATGCCCAGTCCGGAACTTGCACGTAAAGGCCCCCTCGAACGAGCATGTAGCAGGCGATGGAAGACCAAGAGACAACGAACGAGAAGCCGATCAGGGATGGGGGACGAAAAAGACGTGCAGCACGAGGGCAGGGCACATTACCCGTGGCAGCGAGACAAACCAAACAGAAAATACCCGAGGAAAGCGGAGGGTCCGGCCGTCGATTCTGAGTCAGAGAGCCGAGACAAACGCAGTTACCAGCTACTCGCAGTAGCGAGTAGATACGGACACACTGCGCAGCCCGAGAGACGGCAGTTACCGACAAAGAATAGCCATAGTACGACAGCGCGAGAGAGGCCGCAAGTCAAGGCGCGTAAACCTCTGCTTCCTCATTTTTGGCCAAAAGGCATGACCGTTGGATGTGTGATGAGATGGTAGGCACGAGAGTGTGACCAAACCATCCATTGCCTCGGCCCGGCCCCATAACGTACACTACTACATACGTGCAACAGCACCATACATGTATGCCTCACCGATCATGGCGGCCCTTGCATGGCTTGCAGAACGCTCATCTGTCCCGTGAGCGGGTGATCCCCGGTATCCCCGATTACGTGGATTCAGACCAAGGAGCGCTGTTGCAAGGGCGCGACATGCGAGAAGCGGCGCTTGTGACTCTCCTACTTCCCACGATGAGGCGTCTAGAGCGCACATCCCCGTGGCCACATTGACACACGAGAAGAGCATGCATCCCATCGGGATGGAGAGAGACAAAGGAGTCCACGATGTTGGCCTCTCATTGAACATGGTGGCCTCTCATTGAACATGGCGCCTCAGCAGAATTGAACACAACATGACGCGCAGGGATTGCAATACCCTCGTCGCTTGAAGCGAGGCGTTGGAGAAGACGTGTCTCTCCAGGCATTTCGCGCATGATCTTGCCGAGCGGGATCCGCATGGGCATGTGGGATCGGTATGTGGGATCTGCGCGATCGCGTCCCCTTCGCCGAATCCACGGAGGAGCAGGCACGGCAATGGTCGACGCGACGTCCAATGATCTCCAGCCTCTCAACATAAAGAGACGCGAGCACAACGCAAGGCCCGTGGTGCTGTGCGCTGGAGCTCGGTCACTGCGTCGGCGGAGTCGGTATGATGTGCGGCTGCAGGCCAAGATGTCTATCGCACTCCTCGCGATGTGGCCGTGGCCAAGCGAGGGTCTGGCATGCCTTGGAGCAGTAGCAGGCGCACCGGCAACGACCGCACTTCCACAGCCGGATGTAGGGCGCCGGCGATAGTCCCGCCGCCTCGCGCCTCCGCACCTCCTTCTTGCGGAAGCGCCAGCGCACACAGCCAGGTCGGTCGCAGTAGTGTCGCCACTGACCAGTCAGTGCTCGGTCAGCCATCGCGGTCGGCCCGGCGAGGACGCGAGAGCTGGCAGCAATCCATGCCGGGGAAAAGACGTGGGATGGCTCTAGCGGACGAGAGAGGCCCAAGGCATTCAGCCGCTCCTTAGACGTGCCGTGGAGCTCGATGAGAGCGGCGACATGACCAGCGTCGGCTGCTCTGCGGAGGATGTCGTCGCGCTCATCCCCGTTGCGCGTGAGGTGCCACAGCTCGAAGAGCGCGTCGCCGACTAGTCCCGCACTTGCCTCGTCGCTCGGGTCTGATTCCGCGACGGACCTGAGCATCTTCACCCCCTCGTCGTATCCAAAGTCACTGAGAGACTCGTACACACACGCGATGCCCAACCGAAAGCATGCAGCCGGATTGCCCGCGCTAGCTAGCCTGCACAGGACGGTGTACTCAGCATGGCTGCGCATCGGCCGATCGGGCAGAATGAGGCGTCTGACGAAGCCCTCCCGCCTCCACAGCTTGTAGAAGACGCGGCAGGTGGCGGCAACGCGCGCTGCGTCGAGCAGCTCTCGCGGCAGGAAGCTCTCAATCAGCTCCTCCATCAGATCAGTGAGGCGGAGCGGCTCCGCTGTGGCGCATGAGCGATGCCTCGAGCGGAGCGGGTATGAGCGCGGCAGCGCCTGCATCGGACTGCTCGGACTCCCCCCTTGGTGGCAAGCCTCTCTCCCCTCTCCCCTCCCCCCCCTGCTTTGCCCCCAACTCTCGCCCCCTTTCCTCTCCGCCCCTCGCTCCCCCCCGCCCCCTCCCCCTCTCCTCCCCCCCTTCTCTTCTCCTGCTCTCCTAAACTCATCACAACACCCTGGACTATTCTATTCTACTCCTAGTCAGGGAGGGAGGGAGAGGGAGGGGGGGCGGGGAGAGGAGGGTTGGTGGGAGGGAAGAGAGGGAGAGAGGAGATCAGGGAGGGAGAGGGGGCGAGAGAGAGGGGGAGGAGAGGGGGAGAGAGGGAGGGAGAGGGAAGAGAGAGAGGGAGAGGGAGGGAAGAGAGAGAGAAGAAGAGAGGAAGCCGACGAGGACTTGGCCTCCTCGCGTCCGCCCCAACAGCTTGCCCCTTCCCCCCCCCCCCCCGCGCGCCCCTCTTCTTCCCGCCCCCCCCCCCCCCCCCCTTCCCCCCCCTTCCCCCCCCCACCTCGAGCCGAGCAGATCCTTACATAGAGTCGGTGGAGAGGTAAAGGGGGGGGGGGGGGGAGGGGGGAGGGGGCTGAGGAGACCGCGCGCGGGGGAGAGGGACGGACGAGGGGGTGAGGAGAGCGCCAAGCATGGAATCCAAGGAGGAGGAGGTCGAGGTACGATGAGAGAAGGCGCAAGAGAAGGGGAAGAAGAGAGGGGGCGGGTGTGTGCAGCAGGAGAAGAGATGGTTCGTGCTGGACCGCTCTCCTCGGCGAGAGGCGCCGAGGCATCGAGGGGAGAGAGAGAGAGAGGGGGGGGGGGGGGGAGAGGGGGGGCTGCCTGCGCCACCGCCGCCGCCACCGCGGCGCAGGGAGGGGCCTTCACTCTGGGAGGTGGGGGGGGGGGGGGGGCGTCTTGAAGGGGGGGGGGGGGGGGGGACCGGGAGAGAGAGGGAGGGAGACAATCGGGGGGTTTTGAGAGTGTTTCACTCGGGTTTCACTCCGAGTTTGACGTCAAACGGCGAGGTGAAACATTGGTGAAAGCAGGTTTGTTTGTCTACGCCCACTGGGCTCGTAGGAGAACTCTGGCGGGTTTTCCTACTGGTTTTTCTTTCTCCCTCGCGAGCGATGGCGGTGCGCTTGCGGCCCGTGGGCGCCAAGGGATGTGGGTCAGGCCAAGCACAGGCCGCGGGTGTGCCGCGCGAGTCCGTTCGCCTGCACCTGCACCAACCTGACCCACTCCATCACTCGCGCCCACACCCCACGAACGCAGGCCGATGCGGACGACGCGAGCAAGAAGTGGCGCATGGAGTGGACAGAGCCGCGCAAGATCGCGCTGCTCAAGCAGGTGATCGACTGCGGCCCAAAGGCCTTCAAGACCTTCAAGGACGGGAACTCAAAGGACGGGGACAAGCACACGCAGGCACACGCCTGGACGAACAAGACGGACGGCATCCTCACCCTCACTTTGCTGGACGAGAACTTCAGGGAGTTCGGAGACGTGTTCCCTAGCCCGTACACGTCGGTGCTGAGTTCTCTGAAGAGGTGGCTCAAGGTACGAGCGCGCCCACGCGGGAAGGCGTGCTTGCGTCCGGACATGGGCAAGCGGGCGAAGGGGGGTGAGAGGCACACACACGCCCATGAGCCTTCTCTCACTCTCACCGAGCGCAACCCTCTCCCTCTCCGTCCGTGCTGTGCTCTTGCAGGAAGGGGCTCACCTTTACACCCAGGGCAAGGAGCAAAGAGAACCTGTGGAAGTTGATCATCCTACGGAGATGGAGGAGACCAAGTCGGAAAATTTCACGGAGTACGAGCAGCTCGTCGTGCAGGTCACCTAAGTCTGCATGCTGGCAACAGCCAGCATGCAGCACACCCACTCCACTTTCCACAGCCCCACCAGCCACTCCACACCAGAGGGACGCTCCATCAGGGGAGGCCTCCGGGCCCGGCCCCTACACAGCCGCGAAACCGCCCTCGTGCTCCGTCCGGCACGAGGGGCCGGCCCGGCACCATCATGGACAAAGCCGGAAAAAAGTAGAGAAGACCACATCGTCGACAATCTATTCATCTACCCGAAGGGGGACGCCCCGAAGGCGATATATACACTATATCTATTAGCGTGGAGATATATCATCATAGACTTCTATAGAATTCATTATGACGGCATAAAATTCTCGGAAGAATCGATATTGATAAGAACGATAGAGAGGTACACCACACTGAGCAAAGCATTGGTCTTCGCAAACGGAACCGACTCGACAAGAACCGCCCAAGCGGGCATGGGTAGGCAACCCAAAAAAAGAATAGACATAAGCGACTTGAGACCCGTTTTTATGTTGAACGACAAGGGTGGGCTCAAACCCAGCGAGGAGCTAGTGGAGCTAGCCACCAAGCTAGGGATAGCACACGCTGTCGAGGGGAACAGGGAGCAACGAAATGACGGCGAATAAGCCAGGGGCACAGAGGACCTGGGAATCACTAGGGATGGCAAGAGCCTGACGGAAGCCAGATGACCAACGCGAACCCGGAAGGGCACGCAGGCCACGAGAGACGACAATAGGCCTGCCCGGCCCCCACACTCCGAACCAGGCCTTAGGTAGGGCACCAGGGCCGGACCCCTGAAACCGAAGACCAAGGAATGAAGGGGGGCAGGGAAAGAGGTGGAGGGAGGGAATTTAAGGGCGGTGTAAGTAGAGAGGGGATACCCAGGCAATAGTAGGTGTCTAGCCCAGAATCTTCAGATTTTTTTGTTTTTTTTTCTCCTGGCAAGCCATCAGGCATGCCAGGAGGATGGGTGGTTCCTCCCCCATGGCAGGGGAGTAGTGGATAGTGGAGAGAGGGGGGGCTCGTGCCCCCCCATGGGCGAACCAAGTATAAACTTAGTTGGTGTGAGTCAACAGTAACAGTAGCTTAGCGGACACCTTCAAGAATTCTTTTTTATTTTTATGGCAGCCGCTAAAAAGGAGCAACCCCGGACTCTTACCCCCCTCTTTTACGACCCGGCCCCGGTCGAAGCAGTGCGCGACAGCCTGCCACGCCCCGGTGATTCCGCCTTGAGGAACCACCTGGGGAAGGGGAAGAAGGGAGTTTAGGGGGAGTTGTTAGGGCAAGGTGAGTAGTAGAGAGTTACACTAGCACGCTGCCTCGCCACGTAAGCTGCCATTTCCAATGTTTTAGCGAAAGCCATACGTGACAAGCGCACGACTCTCGCATATCGCATATATGATACCGGATGCCAACTCACTAGCAGTAAAAGGTGAGTCGAGCGAAAAATGCGGAGCATGTGGGGGGGGCGGCATAGAGAGGGTACTATGGCACCACTCGTCTTGCCGTGCAACGTATGCACACGGCATACGGCGCAGATGCGGAGCCAAAGAGGCGGAGTACACCCGTGGTAAAACTTGTATCGGCTCCATCCTCAATGCCCATGGCCACAGCGCTGCAACTGTGCCGTGATCCACACGCCATAGATACGCCATGCGCCACACCTCGTGCGCCACAATCAACTTCTTGGCCACGCACGCAAGGCACCTCGAAACTGCACCGATGGGCTTGGGTGTTGGAACGGCTCATTGTGATCTACCTATGGACGACCTTTATGTGCTAAGGGATTAGGCTATCTCATCCAGGCGCTTTGCACAGCCGCATCAGTCCCGGTCGTCATCTGTAACCAGCCTCTCTCTCAACGACCCTGTGCCCCGCTTGAGCCTCGCCGCCAGTCCGTCCATTTTGTCGAAGACTCCGTCGAGCCGTCCATCCACTCCTTTCATCAGCCTTCCCACGCCCTCGCGGAGGCTCTTGTCCGACGAAGATCTGCCACTACTCATTCTCCGACTCTCGTGTCGATCATTCGCGCCTAGCTGCGGACCGGCTCCATCATCGGGGGACGCGCGCGCGCTGGCACCCGATCGCGACCCCAGCTCGCCTCGCGAACGTATTCGTGGCGCCGTCGGCATGGGCGAAGTAAACTCTGCGTCGGCCGGGTGAGAGTGGTCCTGCCGGCTGACGGAGCCACCAAGTTTAACTACTTGCTCCTCCAACTCGGAGGCGCGCCGCTGCTCAGCCCGCGCCCGAACGCGCACCGCCTGGAGCTGCTCCTTCCACATGATGGCTTGCGCCTCGGCGTTCTCCTTCGCCTCCGCGAGGGACTCAGTGAGCCTCTCGGCCTTGCGCTTCCAGCCCTCGGAGAGCTCCCGATATTCGGCGGCGGCGGCGGCCCGTTGTTGCGCCAACGCAAGTTGAGCGCGAAGCGACTCTACCTGGTTGCTGCCAATCGCACTACCCCCCATCTCGGCTCCCGCTGCTACCTGGGCCTGCCCCCAGGCAACCCCGTTCCCGCCATTGGGGGACGGCATGTTGGGTGCGTCCATCAGGTCCACCGGCCCCCTAACCTCACCATTCGAGGATGCGCGGAAGATGCCAAGGAGCTCGTTCATGTCGTTTGACGCATGGCTGGCACCAGCCGAGGACGTGCCCGCCGCCGCCTGGGCGCGTCGGAGTGCCTCCTTCAACGAGTCGATCTGAGAAGCCGCCCACTCTTGCTGCTGCGCCATCGCATTGCGCAACGCAGCCGCCTCTTGCTGCAACTCCGAGTGGCGGGTGGACCACTGCGCCTCGCGCGACTTCGCTTGTGCGAGCTGTTCGCTTCGCTGAGCAGATGCCGCCTTCTGCTGCCCCTCGTACTGTGCGCGCACGGCCTGCATCTCCGAGGTAAGGGCCCTAATCCGAGCCTCTGCTGCGTTCGCACGGCGCGAGGCGTCCGCCTCGGCGCGGCGTGCGGCTTCGACTTGCGTTTGTGACTGCGTGGCTTGGACAGAAAGGGCTGCCAGCTCCCCCTTAGCCTTGGCACATGCATCTCGCGCCTCTGCCAACTTCCGTTGTAGCTCTCCATCAGTGCCCGAGCCGTTGGCCATGTCTGCAAGGTGCTCCGCCATCTCCTGTCGTGCCAGCCTCTCGTGCACGAGTTCCTCGGCGAGCGCCTCGGCTCGGGTACGAGCCGCCTCCGCCATCTCCTCTGCTTTGCGCGCCCGCTTCTCGCCCTCCGCCCTCGCCTCGGCAACCGCAGCGCTCGCATGCGCTACCGCCTCAGCCTCCTTGGTGGCCAGGCGACCCTCCAGCTCGGAGCGCGTGGCCGCGAGCTCCGCCTCAAGCCGCTGCTGCTCTGCTGCTGCTTCAGCATTTGCGCTGGCGGTTGCCTCCGCGCGACCTTCGGCACGGCCAGCCTCGAGGGCCTCCTCCACCCGCTTGTCGGCCGCCGCGCGAACCGCCTCTAGCTCCATTCGAGCCTCCTCTGTAGCCTTGGCAGCAGCAGCAGCAGCCTCCACCACCGCTGAAGAGCCAGAACGCTTGGCCTCCGCAAGCTCCTTCCGCAGCGCCATCGCTTCGGCGCGAGCTGCCTTGGCTGCCTCTGCCTCCTCGGCCCGGACGCGGCGCTCCTCATCGAGTTGTGAAGACACAAGAGCAGCCTGAGCAACTCGTTGTTCGTTGGCCTTGGCCTCTGACTCGGTCCGTGCTGCGAGCGAGGAGACCTCGGCCGCTGCAGCGGCGGCCTCCGCCTGAACTTTCCCTAACTTAGCCTGCAGCGAGGCACATTCTTGTTCGTGTCGCTGTGCCTCCGCACGCTCCTCCTCCAATGTCAATTCAGCGTGATGCAGTCGAGCCTCGAGATCCCGCACTGAGGCCTCTACCAACGCAATCTTGGCGTCGGACGCTCGTGCCGCTTCAGCCGCGCTCGTCCTCGCGTCCGTCAACGCTGCTGCCGCCTCACTGGCTGCCACCTCAGACTGCTCCACGCGGTGCAGCGCAGCGGCGAGCGCTTTGCGCTGCTCACTCGAGTCGGCGGTAGCCAAGTGGATCGCACCACGCAGCGCGCCCTCCCTGACCGCAGATGCTGCCGCCTTCCGCACCATCCCGGCGGCGGCCTCCACGGCAGCAGAGGCGGCCACCCTTGCGCTTGGTCCTTCTTCAATCTCGGTGAATAGCGTCTGCAGAGCCTCGGCCTGACGCTTCAGATCTTCGGAAAGGGCACCAATCCTTCGCGCTGCCTTGTCAGCACGTTCACGTGCTTCAACCCGAAGCGCTTCGCGAGACGCCTTGCTTGCCGCCTCCGCGGCCATGAGCTTGACGACGAGCCCATCGCGCTGCGCCGTGAGGCCGTCAGCAATGGCCGACTTACGCGCGAGCTCGGCGGACACGTGCCTGAAGTTCAGCTGCAAGATATGGAACTGTGTCTCAAGGTCCCCTCCCTTTGTCGGTGGAGGCAGCGTCAAGTCTGCGGAGGCGGCTGCCTTTGCGAGATGAACGGATACCTTCTTCTCCATCTCCATATGCAAGTCGTGCGCGCGCTTCGCATCATCCTCGGAGCGCCGTAGAGCGGCCTCGGAGTGCCTCGCCCGCAGCTCGAGCTCCTCGATGGCGGCCTCGGCATCGCGCAGCTGTGCCTTCGTGGCGTCGAGCTGCAAGGCCGTCGCCCGCAGCAGAAGGACGCCAGGATTGCCGTTGGTGGGACAAAGTGGATGGGCGTCCTGAGGTGTCACGGCGGATGCAGATGCACCAAGTTGCTCACCCTCGGCAGGACCATCGTTGGTCACTCGAAGAGTGATCGCATGGCCGCGGTCTGCAAGCAGCGCGGCAAGTTCGTCCGCCTGTGCTTGGGCCGCGATCTCGGCGCGCCTCTTCGCCTCACGTGCCTTACGGAGTTCAGCCTGTGTGGTCTCGAGCTTCGCAAACAGCTTGCGCTCCATCGGCGCATGTGCCTTGGCCTTGGCCTCATACTCCCTGATGGCCGCCTTGGCCGCGCTCAGCTCCTTGGCATGCTCCTGCGCCTGCTTATTTAGCTCCTTGATGTGCAGCTGCAGCACAGTCACACGTTTGTCCTGCAGATCGTACTTTTCGTCACCGGTGACAGTCGACCAGAGAGAGTCGATGAGAGAGGAGACACCCTCATCAGAGGCGGCGCTGCTCGACGGTCTGAACCAGCCGGATGAGCCGGCCATCGCCCCCTCTTCTCTTTTCGCCCCGGGGTGGGGGGGGGGGGGGAAGAGAGAGAGAGAGAGAGAGAGAGATTTTGGGGGGGAGGTTTCGCCGCCGCCTCTCTCGCGCGCCTGCTGCTCCTCCCGCCGCGCCGCCTCCCTCACCCACTCCCAGAAAGGATGAGTACATAAAAACGCGGAAGGGATGAGATCGATAACGTGAGAGAGAGAAAACGCGGGGACGAAGAAGAGGTGGGGGGGGGGGGGGGGGCGCTGCAGCGGCGCGGCGGGCAGCTCTGCTTTGTCGTGCCGTCTGCATCGCGTATCGCCGTCGCTACCTCGGCGTGGGGGCGGCGGCGGCGGCGGCGGCGGCGGCGGCGGCGGCGATGGCGGCGGCGATGAGCCTCCCCTACCCGATCGAAGCGGCGGCGCCACTTAGTCCGCCCCGGCATCGGTTCCAACGTTCGGCTCTCCGGGCCTCCCTCGGCGACGTCAACGATCAATGGGCTCTCTCTGCGGATGGCGGATTTCGACGAGGTTAGGGGTTTCGTCGCGCGGCCTGCCCGATTGGCGTGACTGTTCGGGTGGCCCCTGTGCATTTGTGGCGTCTGGTGCGGTCCCCCATCCGAATGGATCGTCGAAAACGGGCACGCACCGCTCCCGGCGCCCGGGGCCTCGATTTGAAGTTGAGCCTTTTAAGCTTTTAAGCCGTTTGTCGTAAGCCGTTTAAGATTTAATTTTAGCGTCTTTTGTCATTATTTAATTATTGGTTACGTTTTGTTGTGGGGGCCCCAACTAAGTTTATATTTACTTCGCCCATGGGGGGGCACGAGCACGAGCCCCCCTCTCTCTCCACACCGTGTCCACACCTCCCCTGCCATGGGGGAGGATCCACCCACTCTCCTGGCTCCTGGCACGCCTGATGGCTTGCCAGGAGCACACAGCACTGCTGTGACCCATTCCTCTCCCCACAGGCCCGCCTGACTCGCCCGCCCTGGCCCGTCGTGGCCTGCCCATCTCTCTTACCAGACCCTCCTCCCCCTGGGCCCCCCTGTTCAGGACCCCCCAGCCAGCTCCTGTCGACCTGCAGGGGCGCGGAGCGCCAGCGACGGAGAGGCAGGAGGGGCCAGGGCCATGCCCCAGCCTCACCTGCCCCCTGAGCTGTGCTCCTAGGCCCCTGCAGGCCATCTGGGGACCTGAAGTGGGGCCGCAGGCGCGCGCCATGGGCCCCCGCCGCAGGGAAGAGAGGAGGAGAGGAGGAAGAGGGAAGAGGGAAGAGAGAGGGGAGGGGGGAGCTGCAGCTTCCTCCTCCGGTGCTAACATAATATCTTCTTGCCTTGTTTAGGTAAAAGAAGATGGGGGGCGCCAGAGCCAGAGCCAGGAGGGAAGGGCCGCGGCTCGCCGCGGCCACTCGCTCGGGCGAGGGAGATAAGCGCTCTGGAACCCTAAACTCACAAGTGCCCCCCCCTCCCCCCCCCGCGTTGTTTTACCCGAAAGGGGTTTTCCCCCAGCGTGGCCTCGAGGAGAGGGTGTGCTGGTGTGCGCAGGGTCGGTGCGTGCATTGGGGGGAGGAAAAATACCGAGGGGAGGGGGCACTGCCCCCTCCTCCCGGTAACACTCGGACACCTGGCTCGTCAGGCATGGCGGGATTCCGGGACTGAAATGTTGTGTCCAATTAGCTAGTGGGGTTGGCTAGGATATAATATTAATAATTTATATTTGAAGCTTATTTGCTTGTTTTTTTTGTTCTTTGGGTTTCATCTCAGATTCAACCTTTTTTCACCCCGAGTAAAGGACCGCCATCCTATTATTATTAGGCTATGCGATCGATGGATCGATCGATCTTCCTCCTCTCCTCTCTGCTGAGAGAATATTCTACTTTTTCATTTTTCCAGAAGCAGAAGGTATTCCAACATTCCAACCCCCTTCCCCCTCCCCCCTCTTCCTTGTAGCTGCGCACCGACGGCATCGGCGACACATCGGTCACGGGGTTCGCCAGCTGCGCGCGGGTCCTCGGGCATGGCGGCACGCGGGCGACGGGCACTCCCGGCGCATGTTGCTCGTCTACTACTGCTCATGTGCCTCTTCGGCCGCACTGCATGCCTTGCAGTCAGCTCGATCGCCAGCAGGACACCCGTGCGCATCCAGATGCTCCTGGCCAACACGCAGATCCGGCAGGCGGACCCCGAGGAAATTCCCGAGGTGGCAGGGCTGCAACTCGAGGTATTTGCGCCACGAGGGCCGCAGCCCGCGTTACTGCCCTTTCTGGCGGAGATGTATGAGGCGAAGCAGGCAGAAGCTCGCCGTGGCATGAGATCACGACTCGCAAATGAGCTCAAGCAACGCATTGAGCGGGGAAGCACGATCTTCATCGCGTCATTGGGTAAGCATGCGCGCGAGGTAATCGGGACGGTCGATCTGTCTTATCATGAGATGGAGCTTCCGACGCACAGTCTCAGCGATGGCCTCTACGTCTCGACGCTTTGCGTTGACCCTGAGTATCGCAAGAACGGCATTGGCAAGGCTTTAATGGAAGCTGTCGAGGCGGAGGCAGAAGGTAGGGGCGCATCAGGAATATATCTTCACGTGGAAGCTTCGAATGATGGAGCGCTCGCACTATACGAGAGTGCGGGCTATTCTAAATTGCCAAAGACACCAATGTACAACACATTCACCACGGCACTACACCTTTCACACCGAGAGCCACTGCTCATGTACAAACCCCTCGCGGTGAACGAGGCATGATGCTCCAGGCGTCTCTTGAGTTTTAAGACCTCCAGCTTGCACCGATGCGATACGATGATTAACATTACGGTGATGAGCATGGACGTCCCAATGGCTTCGAGCGAGATCGTTTCATTCGGCCTTTTTCTCGAGATCATCGCAACGCCTCTGGTGCGTCGGATCCACTTGTAAAACGCATTTGACCCCGCTTTGTTCACCGATCAGCTCACCGGTCAGCAGGATAGCAGCAGGTGGCAGATTCCCTCAATATGCGCCTCCTCGTCGCATTTCTTTGTTCCGCATGCTGCTGTTGAGCGTGTGCACCGTCTCTTTTCTATAGGCCATGTGTTCCATGTAACCGCTCTTGGGATTCGTGCCGTGCGGCAGCGCACCTCTCGCACGCTCTCCTTCTGCGCCTGTTTGCATGTCCACGTGTGAGCACAACGCCACAGCAAAAATGCGGATTTTCAAAGCTTGATCGGTGAGTGCTACCAGTGGTATCGCGAACTAAGTTCATACTTAGTTCACAAGAGGGAGCAACTAAGTTTATACTTAGTTCACATGGGGGGCAGACTAATCTTATTAACTTCTCAATAGTCTCACCGCGCACGCGGCCGTGGACCCTCTACTTTCTACTCACGCAGCAAAACTTTCTACACCCCCTCTCTCCCGGCCCTTCCCCCCCCGCCATCAGGCGACTCCCCCCGTGCACTACTAGGGGGATAGGGGAAAAGGGCTTAGATATGGTCGGTGGCCCGCGCCCCCCCCCGGTGATCCGTTCCCCCCTTCCTCCTATGCCTACCGGGCTGGCGGCGTCCTCAGTCCCGACTTCTCTTGTAAACAGGTGCGGGACTTACATATTTGCCGGTTAGCGGAGCCCTCGCTCCATCCACCCCCTTCTCCGCGCTCTCTCTCCCCTCTCCTGCAGGCACGCGCGATGGCGCGCCTGCGACAGGCCTGCAGCTGCCTCTGGCGACCCCTGGAGGCCAGCTCAGGGGGCAGAGGAGGCTGGGACTGGGCCCTGGTCTCCCCTGCCTCTCCCTCGCTGGCGCTCCTGGGCCTCAGGGGCCCCCACTCTGCACCTGTCTGCCTGTCGAACAGGGGGGGAGGGGAGGTTGGAGCGATGGGCTGGCCACGACAGGCCAGGACGCGCGAGGCAGGCGAGCCTGCCACTGAGAGAGTGGGTCAGCAGGGCAGTGGGCTCTTGGCAAGCCATCAGGCGTGCAAAGAGCATGGGTGGTTCCTCCCCCATGGCAGGGGAGGAGTGGAGAGAGGGGGGGGCTCGTGCCCCCCCATGGGCGAACCAAGTATGAACTTTTAGTTGGGCAGACTAATCTTATGATTGATCGCCATGGAGGGGGGCCTCGCGCCCTCCCCCACTCTCTCGACCCCCTCATGGGGGGCGAGAACCACCCACCCCCCTGCGCCGCCACTTGGCAGGCAAGGGGGACTCACATCTCATCTGCCCAGACTCTAAGCTCTCAGTCTCCCAGAGAGCTGGGCACAGAACGCACGCCCTGACCCACGTTGGCCGGCCCATCTCTCTGACTCTCTGACCAGCCCCTTCTCCACCTGAACCCCCAAGCTAGCTCCAGTCGACCTTCAGTGGCGCGGAGTATCACAGGGTGTCTTGTGCCATTTGTGGTTCTATACCGTTAGTGTGCCTTGTGTGGCAGAGCCCCCTAGGTATCTTTTAATCATCTTGTCATGGCGTAGCGCGATGGCGGCGCGCCGCGCCGCTCTCTCACCGCCGCCGGGGCTCGCGCTGCGGGCTCCCGGCGATATGGAGCTCCCACCCAGGTAGAGGGGCAGGGCTGGGCTTGCTGAGCCGACTCTCGCGGACCGCCGCGAGCTGCGCGCGCTAGCGCAGTCGCTTTGGGCTGCATGGCTGCATGGCGACGCATGGTAGCAAGCCCTCCTCTCTCCCTCTCTCTCTCCCCCTCTGGGAGAGCTGGTCCCTCTGGGCCCCTTGCTCGGGAGGGGATGGATCTCATTGATCCTTGCTTGTTTGCACCCCTTGCCCGCATTGCTTCGCCTCGCTCGCGCGCGCTCGCGCGAGCTGCGAGTTGCCCCTGTTGATCGCTGCTCGATCCATTGCTGGGCGAGTGCCCCGTCTGGGTGAGTGCCCCTCTTTCTCTTTCTCTCCACCTCTCCCCCTTCCTTTTGTCTGGGAGAGTTGGGGTTGGGGTCCCGCTGGGCCTCTTCTTTGTTGCGCTGCCGTACTTTCTCTCTCCTCCCCTACTGGGAGGGTCGGTCCATCTGACCGGCTCGGCTGCGTTTGTTGCACTGCCGTCCCTTCTCTCTCCTCCCCAACTGGGAGGGTTGGTCCATCTGACCGGCTCGGCTGCGTATTCTTTCTCTCTCCTCCCCCACTGGCAGGGTTTGTCGCTTTAAGCTCGGCTGCACCGTTGTCTCTCTCCTCCCCGGCTGGGAGGGTCAGTCAAGGTCCTTCTGACCGCTCGGCTGCACCGCTCTCGTCTCTCTTCTCTCTCTCCTCCCCTGCTGGGAGGAATTGTCCCTTTGGGAAAGATTGGCCCTTTTTGTTGGCCAAGTTGCAACTTGCTTTTCCATCCACATTTGACATTTGTTTGTGTTCAATTTGTGTAAGCGTCATTCGGATCCCATCCGTACTCCGCTTAGGAGGGGGTATCACAGGGTGTCTTGTGCCATTTGTGGTTCTATACCGTTAGTGTGCCTTGTGTGGCAGAGCCCCCTAGGTATCTTTTAATCATCTTGTCATGGCGTAGCGCGATGGCGGCGCGCCGCGCCGCTCTCTCACCGCCGCCGGGGCTCGCGCTGCGGGCTCCCGGCGATACGGAGAGCCAGCGAGGGAGAGGCAAGAGGGGCCAAGGCCAGACCTGTCGCATCCGCGATCGACCTTTTTGTTTTAGAAGTTGTTTGCGTTTCTATGTCCCCTCCTTGTAGGCTAGCCACGAGTCACGAGTCACCGTCGCGTCGTCCTACATTCGTCCATTCGCCCTCTTTGCTCTTTGCCCTCGCCTCCTTTGTCGCCTTCCTTGGTGTCGCCTGCCTTGCCCCTCACCTGGCTAGACCAAAAGCGTTCAATTATCCCCATCCCTGCTAACACCTTTCATTGTCACCTGGAGGTTACTTGAGTCAACTTGACACTTCACATGTTGAGACACACACGTGGTCTGACTCCATTCACTCGATTTGGGGCAGGGTCGATGTATCGTTGAAATCACGATATCTCATGATATCCCATGTTGGTTTCCCTCCAAAGAAAATTGATCGACTTCCTTTGAAAGCGGGGCTGGAGGAAAGTGTGTTTTTGGAGTGGTTTTGTACCCGCATAGCGTTTCCGTACATAACGTAAAGTCTCGTTCACGCAATGTCACTTAATTATAAAGGTCCTTTTTCAAAACAAGAAATATGTCCGAGCTCGTCTTCCTTTTACAGCACTGTGTTCAGGTGTCCACCACCCGCGTCTCACGGTCCACCACGCCACCGGTGATTTGGGAATCACCCGTCATTCGTCCACCGACGGTCGTACCACTGGCTGCAACGATTGCCTCTGACGTCAAGCACGAGCGCCTCTTGCGCCGGTGGACAGTCGGAAGGCTTGCAAAGGAAGCACGACTACCTCCATCCTTGGTATTGGTATTGGACTTGGAGCGTGGGGAAGGGAATGTCCCACTCAATGCAGTTGCTAGCATTGAGACCTGGGGACCTGAAGGCGGGTCGCAGGCGCGCGCCATAGGCCCGCGCCGCAGGGAAGAGAGGAGGAAGAGGGAGGGGAGGGGGGAGCGGCAGCTCTCCCCTCCGGCGATAACGTGTCTTCTTGCCTTGGTTAGGTAAAAGAAGACACGAGGCGCCCGAGCCAAGAGGAGGGCCGCGGCGTAAGCAATCGCAATCGCCGCGGCCATACTCGATAAGGTTTTTTTATGGTGGTTTCAAGCAAGCAGTATCGGGGATGGCCGATGATTATTATTACGTAATACCGTTGATCGCACACGTAGGCAACTAGTAGCGGCAACTGCGATTGATCTGTCTCCCTGTAGCAAGGCGTGCTGGTTGAGCCGTCAGGGCTCGTCCATCCCACCATCGAGGCTCGCGGTGCTGCGAAAAGAGTAGGAAGATTCGTTCAGGCAAGCGCACACATATTACACATATGTTGCACCTACCACACCTCCGAACCGCGAAAGACGAGCGCGTTCAGTCACCTGCCCAATCTTCGTCGTTTAGTGGCCGTGGCTACCTAGCGGAACTTGCGAGTTAGCAGCTCGAGGATGTGAGGGACACAATTTGGAGCATATAAGCCAAAAGTGTGAGCGCCAGGCACTTTGCATCCATTGTGCCTTGTCCTATTTTGGTTTTGGGCTTGGAGAGCGTGAGTAGCTGTAGCTGCTGTACGAATATGACGAATCTCGTGACGAGGGGCTCGGTGAGCGACATCGGCGTCCTCTTCGTGCAGACTCGCTCCGCCTCCTCCCTCCGTCACCCTTGTCGTCCACATCACGCGCGCGCTCGTGGCGCTCGCCACGAGACTTGCGCTCATCTCCACGGCGGAATACCCGTTCATGGCGCCTATCATCGTAAACTCCCCTGCGATCGTCACGGTCATCCCGACCATCTCGATGGCGACCTTTATCAGAGTACTGCCGGCCGCGGTCGCGTGAGTCAGAGCGATCCCGTCCCATCCGCCGTCCATCTCTCCGTTCATCATGCCGCTGGCGATCATCGTGTCGATAATCGTCCCTTCGTCGATCTCCACGCCGCCCGTCGTCCCGCCGCCCGTCGTCCCGCCGCCCGTCGTCCCGCCGCCCGTCGTCCCGCCGCCCGTCGTCCCGCCGGCCCTCGTCCCGCCGGCCTTCGCCCCGCCGGCCTTCGCCCCGCTGGCCTTCGCCCCGCCGGCCTTCGCCCTGCCGCCGGCCGTCGCGCCGCCGTTCTTCACGGACGTCCTCACACCCACTGTGGTGGCGCTCGTTGTGAAGCATCTCATTGCCATGGCCTCGTGAGCCCTGCAGCGATGCAGAGCGTTCTACGCGAGAATCACTTTCGGTGGTACCACGTGCGGCACGGGAGCGCTCAACCTCAGCCTTGGACGCTGCTTCTGCCTCGGCCGCCATGGCAGCACCCTGCTGCTCCTCTTCCGCAAGCATCTGGGAGAAGAAGGCAACACGGGTGGGCCACAGGATGCGACGCAAATTAGGGCAGGTACCAAGGGCACGAGAAACCTATGTTGTGGCCGCAGGCTTGATTACTCGCAGCGCGACTCGATACTTGACCTGGACCGGCGCATTCAGGGGGGAGGGAGGGGGCGAGGGGGGCATGGTGGCACCTCTTCAATGTCGTCCTCGAGTGCACTGCGGCGCGGGCCAGGAAGGAGGCCTGAGGCCTGCAATGTATGCCTCTTTGGGAGATGAGGGAGCGCCAGGTCAAAGACGTAGTCCTGTCACCAGGAAGCGAGGAGTCTATGAGAGCGTCGCATGGATCTAGGGTGGCCGTGCTTCGTCGTGCACAAACACTACAAACACACTGCACGACGCGGCGAGAACGTACCTCATGCAGGAACTCCTCGATGAGCTCGTCCATGTGGCAGATTGCGTACTCACCGCTGGCAAGCCGCCGCCGAACCTTGCGGTAGTCATTGTAGAGCGGCTCGAGGTACTGGTAGACATCTGCGGGACGTCCGGTGAGGCGAAGATAGAACGCGCCGAGTACGCGCACATACTTGTAATCCTCATTCTTGATGAACTCGACGACAATCTCCTTCTCTGGCTGTGGCGTCAAGGTGGGGGACGGGCACCGGGGCATCAGGCAGAAGCCGAGCACGGCACATCCGAGCGGGCAGACGGACGTCGGCGGGGTGAAGGGGAGGGGGCGTGGATCCCACCTGAATCTGCAACATCTTCAGGATCAGCTGGATGAAGTGCGTCGGCTCTCTGATGCCTCCAAAGGTGCCGCCAACCGCCTCAATCTCCATCGCCTTGTCGACAAGAGACTCCGCAGTGAGTCCGAAGCAGTGCTCCTTCCAGTAGGCGTGGTTGTAGATCTTGGAGCGGAGGATCTTCTCGACCAGATTCTGTGGGTTCGTCCCGTGCACCGAGATCGCGCTCGCGTCGGTCACGTTGGCGCTGTTCTTGCCCCACATGGCGCGGGCGACGCGGCGGCGGCGCGCTCTTCCCCCCCCCCCCCCCCCCTCCCTCCCTCGCCCTTCCCTCGCCCTCCCCCCCCCCCCCATCCATCTCCCCCGCTACTTACTCTTACCTTCACCCCACCTGCTCTCTCTCTTCCTCCCTCCCGCCTCTCTGCTCTCCCCCCTCCCCCCCCCATCCTATCCTTCTCTCCCCCTCCCCTCTCCCTTTTCCCTCTCACTCACTCACTCTTTTCTTTGTGCGCTCCAGCATCCCGCGTATTCTCCCTCTCTCTCCCCGAGGAGTTATTGTAGAGTACTTCTTCCCCCTCTTCTCTTATTCTTTTGTTCTTTTGGGATACTTTACATCGATCCGATCCCCTATGTGTCCAAGAATATCCCGCCTCCTCACCCACACACTCTCACACTCTCCTCTCTCTGATGCCCCGCCCCTGGCAGCCGCGTCTACTCCATATTGTAGTATAAATACATGGAATTTGGTACTCGCCCCCTCTCTCTCTCCGCGTGGCCTCCGCCGCTCCCGTTCCCGCTCACTATCTAAATACTCCATCTCCAGATATAGAGTACATGGGGTCAAACGACAAACAAAAGAAGAGGGGGCGGAGCGATCTGGCGAGCGAGGGGCCTGCCTTCCTCCCTCCCCGCCTCTCCCTCCCCCATCTCTCTCCCTTCCTCCCGCCCTTGCTCTCTCTCTCTCTCTTCCTCTCTCTCTTCCTCTGCCCCCAACCCACCCCCTCGCCTGCCCCCCCCCCCCCCCCCCCCCCCCCGCCAGCGTGGATGGCCCCTCGCGCTGCCACATGGCTGCTGCTGCTCACCACGGCCGGTGCAGCGCTGCGTGCGCCCACGCTGCGGCCGGCTAGCCCGCTGCGCAGACGCGCGCCACCGGCACTCGCCGCCTTCACCGCTCAGCCCCTCAAGGTGGCCATCGCGGGCGGCGGCGTCGGCGGTCTCACCACCGCGCTCGCCATGCTCAAGGCGGGCTATGATGTGACCATCTACGAGAAGACGGGGCAGTTTGCACGATTCGGGGGACCCATCCAGTTCGCCTCAAACGCGCTCTCCACACTCAAGGCCATCGACGAGCGCCTCTTCGATCGCGTGATCGAAAAGTTTACCTTCACCGGCACGCGGCGATGCGGCATCAAGGACGGGCTACGCGCTGACGGCACGTTCAGGATGACACCAGTGGGGGACCCGCGTTACCTCGTCGACCCGAGCGTGCCGGCCGACTGGTACCTTGAATTCCCGCTCAAGGCATGCGCTGATTTCTTCCAGCTGCCGTACACGGGCGTGATCGACCGGCCAGACCTTCAAGAAATCCTGCTCGACGAGTGCCGCGCCCTTAAGCCCGACTTCATCAAGAACGGCTCGCCAATCATTGGGTACGAGACCACGCTCACTGGCGTTGAGGCAAAGCTCGCGGATGGGACCACCGTGCTCGCCGACGTCCTCGTGGGGGCCGATGGGATTTGGTCGTCAGTCCGAGCAACGGTGAGCCGTGCGCATCACGCCAGCCTAGCAGGGGAGATGAGGATGGATGTGCCAGAGGATGCTCCGGAGAGGTGCAGCTGGAGGGTACTCCTTGGGAAAAGGCGGAGGGTTTCCTCTTGACGTGTGGATTGACATCTCGGGCAGACGGTATGGGACATGTCGTGGGCGTGCTCAGGCTTGTGGTGCCAGTCTTACGGTTTGTTGCCCGAATCCTACCCCTGGAGCTGGGCCTTCTGCTAGTGGGTGTACTCCTGAGTTGCAAACCGACTCTGACTGGCTCTACTGTTGTAGATGTATGGCGAGGGCGGGATCCGTGACACGGCCGATGGTGGGCTGACGCGCCAGGGCTGCTCCTACTCCGGATACACAGTCTTTGCTGGCGAATTCGTTCCGGAGGGAGGCACGAACGATTTCCGCGACTACTACGACTGCGGCTACAAGGTGCGTCTCGACTGCTTAAACTACGCAGCCTTGTCACCACAAGCTAGCGCTGCCATCCCAGCGCAAATGGCCCTGCTCAGGCAATGGGGCGAAGCCCAAAGAAAGTCGGGAGCGCGCAGCACTGCAGATATGCCCATGGGCTCAAGCTTTCTTCCCTGTGCGGGACCCACCTCAGGTGTACATCGGCCCGGGCAAATACTTTGTGACATCCGATGTCGGAGATGGGCGCGTGCAGTGGTATTCCTTCTTGAGCAAGCCGCCGGGCACCAAACGCGCGGGTGATTCGTGGGAGGGGGGTGAGTCGACAGACGAGCAGGGGAGGGACGTGATCGAGGATTTGAAGAGGGAGCACGAGGTGAGATGTCGCGAGGGCGCTGGTCATGATAGTGGGCGTGGAGTGCAAGGAGGTCGTGAGTGGTTGCACCGACCTCAAGGCTCGTCACCAAAGACACGCCGCTTCATCCACGCCTCCCCCCACCGCTCTCCCAGGGCTGGACTTCTGAGATTCGTTATGTGCTCGAGTCGACTCCTGCGGCCGCTGTCGAGCAGCGCGATCTCTATGATCGCTGGCCCGAGTTCTTTCGTTCGTGGGCAGACGGGTCGACCATCCTCATTGGCGATGCGATCCACCCAATGATGCCGAATTTGGGGCAGGTGTCTGCATTGCTAGCCTTCACCTGGACATGCCCACACGCTTGGGAGTTGATGCTATCAGAAAGGGTGTCCTCGGCCTTGATGAGCTCAATGGTGGTCTTTTCGCCTGCTCGCAGGGCGGGTGCCAGGCGATTGAGGACGCGTATGAGCTAACTCGCGCTCTTCGTGAGGTGACGTCGGTTGAGGGATATGCACCCATGGACAAGGATGCAGTACGGAATGCGCTACAGGTGAAGCCCATGGACGCGCAAGCGACAAAGACGCCTCCTCGCCCCACGCGATAGCCATGCCGACGTACATCGCACGCGTCCATGCACGCGGCGTGAAATGACAAGGGTGGCCGTGCTTGAACCATCGATGCACCCATTTCTCACCGTAAGCCCCTCTTGCTGTCACATAGACCTTCACGGACCGTCGCAAGCCTCGAGCATCGGCCGTCTCGCTCCTCTCGCGCCTCGCGTCCGACCTCATCGTCAACTTTTTCGACACCCCTTGGTCGCCTCATGACGAGCGCGGCAAAGGGATCCTTGCATACCTCACCTTTGCTTGGAAACCCCTGCTCCAATATTTTGTGTTTCCTCTTCAGTTCTTATTCCTGTACTCGTATCACCCCTCTGGCGGCATGGGTGACCTGCCCAAGCGCTTGGAGGAAACCTGGCGCCAACGTCATCGCCAGGATGCCGAGGAGGCCTTCAACAAAGCGGCGACGGAGGGGCAATCCGTCGGCTCCCCCTCTTTCTTCGCCAAGGAGAAGGAGGCCACGGAGACAGCTGCGTGAATGGACGGAAAGTGGAGTTTTCTCACTCGACAACTTCGCTATGCGGCGAGCGTTTCGCAGGTGTGCGCCACATGGCAGTCGCAGATGAGTCTTTCATCGACCGAGGTCTTGTGGTGTCTTTCCTTTCAAACCTTGTATGAGACCAAGTGGCTAGTCAGTTCCGCTGGCATCCCCACGCTTGACAAGCCCAATCCTACGCTGCATTGCACTGTACTGGCGCTGTCTGCTGAATGTGGACGAGTCATACGCTCATTTCTCTTTGGGGTCGATTATTGGCATGTTGGCATGTGTCAACGTCAATCTGATGCGCTATAACATCCAAAATCACTTCTTCATATTCTTGCCAACTAAGTTTATACTTAGTTCGCCCATGGGGGGGCACGAGCCCCCCTCTCTCTCCACTCCTCCCCTGCCATGGGGGAGGAACCACCCACTCTCCTGGCACGCCTGATGGCTTGCCAGGAGCACACTGCCATGCTGACCCATTCCTCTCCCCACAGGCACGCCTGACTCGCCCGCCCTGGCCTGTCGTGGCCAGCCCATCCCTCTGACCAGCCCCTCCTCCCCCTGGGCCCCCCTGTTCAGGACCCCCCAGCCAGCTCCAGTCGACCCGCAGGGGCTCGGAGCGCCAGCGAGGGAGAGGCAGGAGGGGCCAGGGCCATGCCCCAGCCTCACCTGCCCCCTGAGCTGCGCTCCCAGGCCCCTGCTGGCCACCTGGGGACCTGAAGAGGGGCCGCAGGCGCGCGCCATGGGCCCCCGCCGCAGGGAAGAGAGGAGGAAAAGGGAAGAGGGAGGGGAGGGGGGAGCGGCAGCTCCCCCCTCCGGCAGAAACGTGTCTTCTCGCCCCGTTTGGGTAAGAGAAGACGGGGGCGCCAGAGCCAGGAGGGAAGGGCCGCGGCTCGCCGCGGCCACTCGCTCTAGCGAGGGAGATTAGCGCTTCTGGGCTCCTATCTCAACTAAGTTTATACTTGGTTCGCCCATGGGGGGGCACGAGCCCCCCCCTCTCTCCACTCCTCCCCTGCCGTGGGGGAGGAACCACCCATCCTCCTGGCATGCCTGATGGCTTGCTAGGAGGCCACTGCCCTGCTGACCCACTCTCCCACTGGCAGGCACGCCTGGTTCGCTCGTCCTGGCCCCTCGCGGCCAGCCCATCGCTCCAACCCCCTTCCCCCCCTGGTCGACAGGCAGACAGGTGCAGAGTGGGGGCCCCTGAGGCCCAGGAGCGCCAGCGAGGGAGAGGCAGGGGAGACCAGGGCCCAGTCCCAGCCTCCTCTGCCCCCAGAGCTGGCCTCCAGGAGCCTCCAGGGGTCGCCAGGGGCAGCTGCAGGCCTGCCGCAGGCGCGCCATCGCGCGTGCCGCAGGAGAGGGGAGAGAGAGCGCGGAGAAGGGGGTGGGCGGAGCGACCAGAGCTGGCCTCCAGGAGCCTCCAGGGGTCGCCAGGGGCAGCTGCAGGCCTGCCGCAGGCGCGCCATCGCGCGTGCCGCAGGAGAGGGGAGAGAGAGCGCGGAGAAGGGGGTGGGCGGAGCGAGAGCTCCGCTCACCGAAAAATAGGTAAGTCCCGCACCTGTTTACAGGATAAGTCGGGGCTGAGACCGCCGCCCACTCGGAGACACAGGAGGAAGGGGGGGAAAGATCACCGGGGGGAGGCGCGGGCCACCGGACCATATCTAAGCCCTTCACCCCTATCCCCCTAGTAGTGCACGGGGGGAGTCGCCTTATGGCGGGGGGTGAAGGGCCGGGGGAGTGGGGGTGTAGAAAGTTTTCCTACGTGAGTAGAAAGTAGAGGGTCCACGGCCGCGTGTGCGGTGAGACTATTAAAAGGTTTAATTTTATTTAATTCTGGGCTCCTATCTCACGAGTGCCCCCCCCCCCTGCGTTGCTTTTACCCGAAAGGGGTTTTCCCCCAGCGTGGACTCGAGGAGAGGACGCGCTGGGGTGCGCGGGGCCGGTGCATGCACTGGGGGGAGGACAAATATCGAGGGGAGGGGGCAGTGCCCCCAGCACCCCCCGGTATCACTCGGACACCTGGCCCGTCAGGCATGGCGGGATTCCGGGACTGAGACGTTATGTCCAATTAGCTAGTGGGGTTGGCTAGGATATAACATTGATTATTATTATTATCTTCATATTCTTGCCACGCGTGCGGCCGTGGGTGCTCGATACTCGTTGCTAAATCAATCACGCCGCAGGGCCAAGCCCTAGCTTCACGCCTGCGGGCTGGCTGGCCCCTGCTCCCCTCACTGCCCCTGGAGGCCCGCCTAAGGGCCTATGAGCTAGATAGGCGCGCGCTATGGCGCGCTACCGCCGCAGAAGAGGAAGGAGGAGGGAGGGAGGGAGAAGAGTGAGGGGAGGATGATCATAGTGTGCGAGCGCTCGAAGCAGTAGATAGCTATATAACAATGAGCGAGTGCTAATAGTTGCAGTAGCGGCTACTGCAACTAGCCTAGTACCACCCGACATACATGCCTGCATGCCTGGACCATGACTCTGCTGACACACAAATTATTGCACCCTTGGTATAACTTCCCCCACGCAAGCCCCCAGCCCCCGTCAGAACTACCCACAAGGTCCCACAAGGTCATTGGGTGAAAAGAAAGTGAAGCAGCAGCCACACTACGTGGGGGGAATCCCCCCGCGTCCTTTCACGGGGATATATCGGGTTGCGAGTGGACCGAGTGCGACCCAGGGTCGACCACACTGGCGAGCTCCAAACTCACCGCGCGCGGGCGTGTCAAGCGGCGGCGGCGCGACGCAGTGCGCATGGGTCGGCGTACGCGCCCGCGTCCAAGGCCATGCGCGCGCACAATCTGGCGGCGGGTTGCGCTGCTCGCGGCGACGCGGAGATGGAGTGCACGAAAACGAGGCCTAGGAAAGATCGGACCGCTTCCAGCGAGTTGATGGGCAGAAGTCTACAAGGCGGTGCCGCAAGCCGGCATGAGACTATGGTAGCAACAATCCTCCGAAACGGGGCACGCCGCAACAGCCCGTATGGGGGAATCGACTGATTGGGGATGAACGCCACCAGACAGCGCGTTCTAGGAACCGACGACGCGCAGGCCCCCGCATTCATTCGGGGTTTCCGAAAGCATTAAGCATGGCTGGGGGAGCAGCACGAGCGCCCGGCAGAGGCAGAGGCACAAGCCCGCACAGATAGGCATCAAATGTTGATCGACCGGCCATGCATGTGTCATGTGTGTGTCATTGCACGAGCACGCACGGTCTGCGTTGCGCAAATTATTGTGACTGCTTTGACGGCGGTCAAGGACCCCCCCGACGCATGCGTTGCATGGAACACGCATGAGCAAAAGAAAAAGGGTGGAGGGCTTGCGGAGAGCATTCGGAATTCTGTGGGCAGAGACTTGGGCGGTGACTGTTGTGCACCACAGTGAGAGATCAGGCAGAAATGACGGCGGGCTAATGGCGATCATGCCCACGCACTGTCTTCTTGTCGAAACACGCAACGCATGAGTATGCGGCCGTGGTTCTTTCGCTGCCACAGTCTGTTGGTCGCTTGCAATATGGACTACCTCGCACAAACGCGCAGATGGATTCGATGCGAGCGCTTTCTTTCCCTCGCCTCTTGCCTCTGCATCCATCGTGTCCACAAATGCAATCCTTGCCTCATGTGGTACATGCATGTCCAAAGACTCGTCTTTCTACGTGGCCATAGTTGCGGTGTGGCATCCTTCCACTCTCATCTAGCGCGGAAGCAGTACTGGCTTTAAGCGAGAGTGAAGAGTGCCACCCGAATGCCAGCCGAACAACCTCCGTGGACTGAATGGAAGAGTACACCGGCAAGACTCCCATGGGAAGGATTTCTGGCACACATCGGAGGATGCGTTCATTTGAAATGCGGTAGATGCCACGGTCTTCCAAAAGGCTGCATACTGGGTGGAGACCATTCACTTCTTCTCCACCCATTTGGGCTGGAGGCGCCGAGCTCCATGTTGATTGCCACACGCCAATAGTCAGCATGGGGGGACTGAAGAACTTGGCGGTACGTTTTGGGGACTGTATCATCTCCCATGTCGGCAACGACGGTGACAGCGTGGGCGAAAGGTTGGCAGCTGTTGTCGGCAGGGAGGAGATCAGAGGCGAAAGCGCAAGTGATCAAAGCGAAGCGTACGGATGGCGTGGGTGCGTGGAAAGGGCTGGGCATGTGAAGAGGATGCAAGCCAAAAGTCTGGCCATCCCGGCGCTCCACTCGGTTGGAATATTCATGCAGTGGCGAGTCCGGCGGCTGTTGGATTCAAGAAGTTGAAGCCCGACAGCTCAAAGTAAGAGCCGTCGACAGAATCGAAGCCGGCCTGTTCGATGTACTTGAGTGTGCGTCGATTCAAGTGGCAGCCGTCGGCCGCGGCAACTTGCAATGGCGTGGCCAGCTCCTGCTGCCGACGGAGGACAGGGTCCGTCTCCGACAGGACGTGCTCGAGAAACAGCATCTTGCCACCAGGCTTGAGCACTCGCCGCACTTCCTGTAGCACGCGCTCCGGCTCGGTCACGGAGCACAGCGTGAGAGTGCATACGACTGCGTCGGCAGCATTGTTGCGCAGCGGGAGTGCCTCGCCGACACCATGCACTGTGCGCACAGAGTGCCCCTTGTCAATCAGCCCCGCACGTCGAGCGGATCGCTGGGCGTAGGCTTGCATGGAGTCATTCGGATCGATCCCCACGATGTCCAAGCGCTGCGGCGTCTCAACGTCGCTCAAATTGAAATACTCTGCATTCGGGAAGCTTCCCATGCCAAGCTCGACCACCACCGCCTCGTTCTCCGGTAGCGAGCTCAGGAGCTGCCTGAAGAGCTGATTTTTCGTCGGTGCAACTGCGCGCTCGTACTCAGCCATCCCGTTGGCCATGCCATAGGCGAAGCCGGAATCACGTATCTTGTCGCGCGGCACGTCGAACTGCTGCGCGGCCTTCCCATCCGCATTGGTGATGGCTGTCAAGGCTTCCACCTGCTCGGGCAGGAAGGCGCAGCACGGACAGGCAAATGCGCCTCCGAGGAGCGCTGCGCGGCGCGAGAGCGGTGGGGCACTCCGGCGCGAGGCGGGCGCCAGCGCGCTGTGTGGCGCGTGGGCGCGTGGGTGCGCAGCGGGCTGGAGGATGGCGAGTGCCGAATACAGGGAAAGGCTGACGACCATTCGCGGCGGGTGGAGGGAAGCAACAGACTCAGGCGGCTCGGCGCTGAGGGGCGGCGAGGAGTGGTGCGGGGAGGAGGGAGGGAGAGCGAGAGGGGGGAGGGGAGCGGGGCGGGGGGGGAGTACAAGTAGCTCGTAAAATTTATAGTCGCGGTCATTTTTCGGGAGATCGTTTCGTTGTGTTTCGGCTGGTCGCCTCTGTGTGCATGTTTGAGGGGTGAGCCGCCCTCCACCGGCCCCCGGCCCCTGTCTGCCTGCCGACCGGGGGAGTGAGTACGAGAGCCGGCCCTGGGAGTGCGGCTGCTGGCTCGCGCCCACTGCCTGGGAGTGCGACTCCTACGCTCCTGACGCGCGCCGAACGGGATCGGAGTCTAAGTCAGGTTGTCATGTTGTTGCGTGTTGCGTCGTTGCGAGTGCTTAGCACATGCTAAGATGCCAAGTGACCCATGGCCCAAGGGGGATCCGGGCCCGGTGGGGAGGGCGGGAGGGCTCGAGACGCCTCCCCATAGTGAACTAAGCATAAAGTTAGTTGCTTTACTGTCTAGTGTCTAGTGTCTAGTCTCAGTAGCAGTAGCAGTAGCCAGTAGCCAGTAGCAACCAGTAAAAGCCTATAGCCTATAGGCACCGGGCCCTGACTGATGGAAAAACTCGCGAAAGCATTGCCATTGGCATTCGGGATGCCTATTGTTTTGCTCCGGGAATAGATGCTCGCTGAATCGCCCCGCCGTAAATAGACAGATACGGCGTTTTCGTACGTAAAGTAGCCCGGTCACTCACTCATTTTAACCACTATTTCCCACCTCCCCTGGGTGTCCAAGGATTCCTTAGGGTCCCCCCTTACCTGCCCCGCCAACTCCCTCCCCCCTCCGAACGACCCCCTCCCGCCCCACGAAGGGCAATGGCGTCGGTGAGGGACCCCCCTTCCTTCCCCCGCGCGTGGCGGGCTATTTTGGGAGATTGAGGCGGGCGCTCACGGGAGGGAATCAGAATGGTGAATGTGGGGCGCATCACTATTAGAAACGCGGAGCTTCCGCGACGTCCGATCGCCCGCGATCGGCCGAAGAATAGCCTGGAGGTGGTGGCCATGCATAGCCTAGAGCTCTCGCGAGCAGGGTGGGGGGTCAAGGGTAGGTCGCACGCTGGTGCTCAAGGGTCGCACACACTCGTATTGACCCATCCTGGCCCCTCGCACCGCAGGAATGCCTCGATTCGATCCGGCCCGACGCCCAGGGCCACGGCCCCATTGACGTCGACAAGCGCTCGCTCGGACGCCTGGAGGTACAACTCCTCAAGTGCCCGTGCGGCGCGGCGGGCCGGTCGCGACCGGGCCATTCGGGACCTGCCTTGAGACCCTCAAAGCCTCCTGGCCCGGCCCCACACGCTCGCGCCAACTGTTGATCCGAAATCTGGAGTGCTGGTGTGTGGCGTGTTCACCTCTCAGCTCCTTCCCCCGTTCGTCTTGATCGTTCGTATGGGTCGGGCGTCTTCGCTCGTGAGCGATTTTGCCAGGGATTGGAAGTCTGGCCCGAAGTTGAGTAGTTTGAGGGCCAGGTGATAAAACTCCCAACTGACTCGGTCAAATGCTTTTTCCCAGTCAAGGGCTAGCAGTAGGCCCGGTTCTCCGGTTTCGTCTAGATATGCTCTTGTAAGCTGGAGGAGGTGCGTGGCTTCACTAATGAGTCGTCTCGGCACGAACCCCAGCTGGTTTTCCGATATGAGCTTGCCTATGACTTTGCCTAATCTATTGGTTAGGATCTTGGCTAATATCTTGTAATCGCTTTGTAATAGCGTGATCGGTCTATAGTTTCTCGGGTCGCGCGCGTCGCCTTTTTTGTATAGTAGGATTATGTCGCCTTCTCTCATCGTATATGCTAGTGTCCCCTTATCTAGTGCTAGGTTATAGAGTGTCGTTAGTATTGGCGCGGCTATCTTCTCGTGCGCCTTGTATACTTCTGCCGGTAGCCCATCCGGGCCCGCGCTTTTGCCGGGGCCTATGCTCCGGATGGCTTGTATGGTCTCTTCCACGCTAATGCGGCCTTCCATGCGGCATTTGTCTAGGTTGCTGAGTGGGCGGTCCGACAGCGCGGCCTCTAGGTCTGGGACTCTTTGGGCCTCCTTGGGTGAGTACAGCCACACGTAATATTTGCGGAACTCCCGCCTAATGTCGTGGTCTGAGACCGCGGTCTCGTGTTCCGAGTGTGCGGGCTGGTTCCAATTCTTGGTCCGGAATATCTCGGTGATGTTGGCTTTCCATCTTCGGGTCTTGCTTGAGTTGCGCGAAGAATTCTTTGGAGTGTAGGTCTTCCTGTCGGAGCTGGCGGTATAGTGGGAGGTCTTTCAGTGGAATCTTGCTGCGGGCTTCCGCTATCTCTTTCTGGACTTGTGCTAGTTCCCTTGTTAGTTTCTCGTTCGGCCCTCGTTTCGCGAGCTGGATGTTTAATCTCACGGCTTTCAGTTCTATATCGGATTGTATCGTGGGTTTTGTTCTGGCGGCCGTTTCCTCCCTCAGGAATGTGGCTACGTGGTTTTTAGTGTCCTCCCACACGGTTTCCGGGTCTTCCCCTTCGTTCATTTTGCGCATGGCTCTTTGTAAGAGTATTTCTATCGTCCGCATCTTCACCCGAATGAGCTTGTGGGGAGCTCGTACGGGAGCCGGGGGCTTGCGAGGGGGGAGGTATAATCAGGTGCTTACTTAGTTTTGTTTGTGCCTTGGGACTTGGTGCGGTCATGTGTGTCGTGGCTTGGCGTGTTAGTGCAAGTCTAGTGAGAGTAGAGGTACTAACGCTCAAGAATGTGTTTTTTTAACGCGCTTGTACGGTAACACGATACGTCCGCTTAGCGTAGGTGTTACAGCCGAGAGGCTCGCTTAAAACGACGTGGCACCCCTCAACTCTCAGCCGAGTATTCGGACATGCAACATGCAACCGGCGCCTGTCACAACACAACAATAACATCACAACACACAACAGCGACGGTAAACCGCAACGCATTTGGAATAAACAGGTCACTCAGCAGCACAGGAGGAAGGCGGGAACATACCGCTGAGGACAGGTGCACCCCGCTCAGCTCGGACCCCTCACACGATCTGAGCCCCTAAATAGAGCACGAGGGGAGTTGCCGCAAGGCGGGGAGTGAGGAGGGTGAGGAAGGGGAATGGGCGTGGCTATGAAAGCGGAACTCAGTGCCACGTGTGGGGGCGAGAATTTTAAAAAGTTTTTTTTAGCGTAGGTGTTACCCCTGAATCTCTAGACGTTTGATTTGTCAGACACACCGCTACTCAGTCATACCAGTCCTCTTCCTCCATACTCCCCTATAGGAGGGGCGGACATTCGATGGCACCAGGGTTGCCGCCGGCGCAGGGGCGCGCCTTAAATTGGTGTGGGTGGTACATGTGCGCAAGTGCCAACTTGGAAACTGAGTCTATGAGCCGGGCGTTAGCCTCTTCTTCGCCGTGGCTCTCTCCTTCCTACGCTGGCGCATGGCATCTTGATGTGTCTTTTTATAGGCCTGGCGCGCCTCGCTCCGTCCTTGGCGCCATCGACGTAAGATTTCTTCCTCGGGTTCTTGCCGCATGAATGGCTTCGGAGCGCCCCAAGAAGTATCCGCAACATCCATCGTGCCACTGCCTCCAATCGCTATCGCACCGCCCACATCAGCTGACATGTCTGTGACCCCTTCAAGATGCGCTTCATCTTTGTTGACTACGGCAGGCGTCTGATCCCATGGGAAGCTGGTGGCCTGTGCGTCCGGACCGGCCGTGAACATGGAATCCGACAGAGATGCGCTTGGTCCGTCGTCTGCACCGCCGAACAGACTCGAAAGCGCAAAGCTGCCGCCACTGTCACCCCCGACGAAGAGGCCCCGGAGCCGCACCGAAGACTGCACAGGAGCGTGATCAGCCGAGGCTCCGAGACCAGCGGCCACCCGAGATGTAGAGGCGCCGCTGGTTGCCGATGCGGGAGCCTTAGCAATTAGCTGACGCGCTTTGCGTAGCGGTGGCGTGCTTTTCTCCTTCTCTCCAGGTGACGACACCTGATCATTGGGTCCGCCATGCGGCGCCCGTGTTTGCCCAGCTATATCAATCGATTCCGGTGCAGGGATCGATGGCCGGCCTTTAGAGTGGCTTGGATTTGCGGGTCCTTTCTGTTTGGTGCTGTTCGGCTGATCGATAGGTGCCGACGTCGCCTGCGCTTGCCGATCGACGCTGGCCGCTGTTCTGGCCACCTTCCTCGAGGCTGGCTGTCCCGCTTCACTCATATCATCAGCGTACACCCCCGTCAACAAACTAAAGCTCTCATGGCCCTTCACACTAGAAGATTGGGGTGACGTCACTTTGTGTGAGTAATCAATGCTAGGACTTGCAAGCTGTGAGGGTTTATTTTTGGCCCCGTCTTCAGTGGGAAAGGATGATGGGGGCGGCGCTGGTGGCGGTGCGTCCGGGTCAAATTTGGCACCGATTTGCCACGCGTCGGCCGACGCCCACTCTCCCCAACGCCGCTTCCGATCCGCCATCTTCGCCTCACGGCCCACGGACAGGTCTTGTTTCACCTCATCGGCTCCGAAGAGCTCAGACAATACTTTCATGGTCTGGGCACGATCGAGTCTCTTCTCCGCTTCTAGCTGCTCGTCCTCCCCCACCGCACCTGCACACGGCTCTTCATTTGGTAGATGGGTTCCATCGCCCTTTGCCACTGAATCCCCCTCGACAGCACTCATGCTTCCTCCGCCATGATCACACTTGGGATCCAGCTTCGGGACCTCTCTAGTTGCACTGACCGCGGTGTCGGGTCGGCGCTTCTTCGTCATGGTTGGCCGCAAAATGGATTCGAGTATACTGGCCTTGCTCTGCACGAAAAGCTCCGCCTCAGCCAGCTCGTCAGCCAGCCCTTGTGGGATGGCAGGGGTGGCGGCCAGCACGGTTGTCTTGAGTGCATGGTGTGCCCCATCCCGTGAAGGGTGTTCCCTTACAACGCTGATGGGTGTACCACGAATCCCGCTGATGGCAGGGGCGTCATCTGATAGATTGGAATCATGCATAGACGAGGCCTCCTCCTCCGATGCCTCGGGATCCCCATCCTCGATGGAGGAGTACGTGCCCATGCCATCACTTCTGAAGACTTGATTATGGTGAGATACAGGGAGCTCGTCGTCGCTCGAATACGGGCTCGACTTGGGAGGCAAGGACACCGGCGGACGAAACTTCCGCTGGTGCTTGTTTGTCTCTCCGGGCTTGGCGACGATCACCTCTGCACGGTTGGTCGGGCGGACACGCAACGGAGCCTCTGGGTCCCACGCTTCAGTTTTGTGCTGCTCCGCCACCAGCTGGTCTCGGCGCTCCTGTGCGGCCTCCTCCCACTCGCGCTTGAGGCGCTCAAGGTACCTCTCCTTCGCGTACCACACGCTTAGCTGCCGGCCCCGCCAGCGTGTGCCAGTGTATGCCTTGATAGACCTCTCGAGCTGCGCCTCGCTCGCCACCAGGCTCACGTAGCCGAAGCCCCGGCTCTCCCCGCTGTGTGCGTGGCGGAGGACCTCGGCGGAGAGTACCGTACCGAATGGCTCGAACCGGCGAGATAGCTCCTCCTCGCTCACGTCAGCTGGAAGCCCGCCCACGTGGAGCCTCGAGACCTCCTCGGCTGCGTCGCCCGCACCCATCCAGCAACCCTTTCTCTCGTCTCACTCCCTCTCTCCCTCTCTCTTCTCTCCTCTCTTCTCTTCGTCCCTCTCTCCCTTCTCGTAAAATACTACTGGAGTACTCCAGGAGGACTCTACTTTGCTCTTTACTGTAGAGTACTCTAGACCAACCCCATGCCGAACCAACCTACCACTTCTCGAGAGAGAGGAAACCATTGTGTGGGTCACGCTCTCTCTGCGCTACTACTAAGGGTAGCATAATACTGGTAGTAGTAGTAAATAATACAATGTCGCTATCAGATCTGATAAAGGTGCCCGAGGGCTCGGCGCACGCGGCCGCCACTCAACCACGACTCAGAAGGCCCGCCCCCCCCCTCCCCCAACGCTAGGCCCAAAGTAGTGCAGATGTAGGGCAGTCAAACAGGGTTTTTTTATTAGGGGTAGGGGTAGGGTTAAACGTTAAAAAAATGACCATCTCTAGGGCGGTCAAACAGGGACTTTTTAACGACTAGTACGGGTTGGGCTGCAGTTTTTGACCGTGGCGCGATGCCCAATAAAAAACCTCCCGGGGGGGCTACCTGACGCTACGAAAATCTTCGCCAAGAAATGGTGCGATTCGCCCCCCCTCTCTCCCCCTCCGTCACGCGCACTCACGCTCTACCCGTAAAGAATTGGTGGTCGCGCCCGCGGGGGGATCGGTTCCTTTATATCTAAGCTACATTCGGCATTTGATTCCCGCCCGATGCAGCGCCGTGTCGGGCTGCCGACAGTCCGACCACCCCCTGACCCTCTGGCATCATTGCCCGCGCAGCCCACCCAGCTCCTCACAGCGCGCGCACGCGGCTACACTGGCTACCAGAGGCCCCACCCCGACCATCCCGACCCGCCCCTCGCAGGATTCGCCCTCACTCGAACTCGGCATCGAGAACCAGGCTCAGCTCACCGGCGCGGCCGTCTACGCGTGGCTGACGAGCCTCCGCGTTGAGGCTGCCTACGCGGGCATCCTCTCTCTCACAGTGCCAGATCCGGCATTGATCGATGAGGCGAGACCCGTTGGCGGCCTCAGGACGGGCTTCGTCGTGGCGCTCTACGCTGCGGCGGGCAGGAAAGCCCAAGATCCTGCCAGAGCGCCTCATAGCGCATCTCGCGGGAACCCACCACCCACACGCGGGAAAAGAGACAAAAAAAAAGGGGCCGGAAACTCAAGGAACAAGGAAGCACTCGGGGGAGAGACGGGAAAGGGAAAGGAGGGGAGGGGAGAGGACTTCCTTCCGCGGGGGCGCGGGGGGGACCGGCCGGGGACTGGGGAGGGGGAGGGGAGAGGGGAGACGGACCGATCGGGACGATGCAAGGAAGAGGGAATCGGGGCGCGGCGACGGAGAGGGAGTCGCGCGGGAAACCCTTATAGGGAGCGTACAGAGAGGAAGTGTACAAAGTACAAGGCCCCCCTTTCCCTTTACCTTTACCAAAACTTTACCGGCCCGCAATAGAAGAATCTGAATTTGTGTAGATTGACCATATTGTCCGGGTCCCACCAGTTGTGGGAACGCGTGGCGCACTCGGCAGCCACAAATTCGAAGGAAAGCTTTTCATCGAATTTGTCGAGTCCATTCGATGTTGTGTGTGATGTGTTGCACCCTTGATTGAGCGTTGAGCGTCGACGCGCGCGCTGGTGTCATGGAGATTGCGGTGACCTCTCGGCGGGGGTACCACGTTAGAACATAGCGTCCTACGACATCTTGTCAGCTATCATTCCTAGCCACATACACCGGACGAGCCATGCGCCAACCGCGCACACCCCCATCGCGGGGGAGGGGCTCCGTTGCTCCGTTGCCGTCGAAGGGCTACAGTCCCGCAGCACTAAGGTTATACTAACACAACAATAAAACTCTGACGGAAGGTCTCCTCTCTCGCGCGCTTGCCTCCGCCCTCCGCTGCCTCGGCGCGACTGCACGTTCTCGCCTGGCCTCCTCCTCGTCCTCGCCGCTGCTTGCAGTGCCGACCGGTACCCAAGTGCAGACAGCGCACGCGCCTTCTCTGTGCTCCCACCTGCGCTCACACTTGGCCCTCTCGCATCCGATGGAAGGGACCAGCGCGGCGGCAGCAAACATCACTCTCCAGGATGTTGTGGGGGAAAGAGTGGTGGCTCCGGATGGGACAGCCGGCCGTGCGAAGGCCTACAAGAATGACCGATGCACTGACCGGAGCCATTCCAGGAGCTCCTATCTGCCATCTGAGCTGACGCCTGGCAGCTTCGACGCCGAAGCGGTCCAGCTGTACGCCGTACCTGCACAGATGCAAGGATGTGAGATTTTGGTACGGCGGGAGAGATCTGAGGGCGGAAAGGAGAGCGGAGGTGTTCATGAGGGCACCGAGTTGGATAGGGATGCATTCTACACCGCCACGCTGATTGCGTGCCCTGGCGATAAAGGTTGGTTCTATGTGTGCTACAGTGACCAGGATAAGGAGGAGATGTTCCTTGGCGTGCGACCCAACGGCACGTGCGCAATTTTCAGGAGCGACGGCCAACCTGTGGCTGAAGGTAAGGACATTACGTTGCCGTCCGACTTTGGCTTCAAAGCATTCGAGCTCGTCCGTGCATTCCGCCATTCCAACGGAGGGAGGGATGGCACTGAACAAGCTCAATCTAACTTGGTCAGTGGTGGCATGCCCAAGATCATGGCTGATAGTCCTGCGCCGTCAGACAACGGGTTGGCAGTGGATAGCAGCATCTGTGCTTTGGTGGAGAAAGCTCAAGAGCTTGTGGGTGCTCTGCGAACTGTAGTCAACCTTGCCGAGTCGAAGCTGGCAAGCCTGAAGCGCGAGAGTGAGATGAGACTATCAGCTAGTCTTCACGATTCAAATGCCAATGCTCCTCTCAAACGGCCTGAGACATCAATTCCAGCAAATGGTGCTGGGGAATCTCTCGAGACCGACGGACGTCATTCATCCGTTCTGATGTTTGGTGCGTTTGCCACGCCAGCGCTAACGCCAGCATCTACGCACGCATAGCCACATACCACATACCATCTGGATGCCGCACTAGGGCGCGGTCTTCGCTCCCATTCCGCCAAACTCAGCCTTTACGACAAATGTGCTGCATCCTCTGATTGAGTCTTCAGGTCCAACATTTGACTCAAAGTCTTTTGAGCAAGCCCCACCTGCAGGACATGTAGAGATTGTGCATAGAACACCAGAGCGAACACAAGGGATTTTAAACGAGAGTGCGCTGAGCAGGTCGACCATTACAGATTCGCAGTGCACATCATCCCCGCTAGGCACACCTTTAAGGCAAGGAGTCTCGCTCTCAGCACCATCGCCGAAATTGCAAGCAGTTGCCCTTTCTCCCACATGTTCGTGCAATTCTAAAGAGAGTACTGATGTATGTCCCTCGCTTAACGTTGGAGGTGTTCTTGATGACGAGATGCTCGACGATGGATCCTCAAACGATGAATTGATTGAGGTTGAGGTTGAAATGTGTTACGACGATGATGACGACGCATGCTGAGCCCTGCAAGGCCTAACACGACGGTGTTTCTTTTCCCCTTGTTATGGCCAACAGTGTCTAGTACTTGGACAGTCATGTCTAAATGCAAGCAGATGAGAACATCAAGTATCACAATCAGCTATTGATGTTCGCGATTGGCGCGTGCCGCGTACAATCCTTCTTCCATCCCTTGGTCATCAATCTCCCCAACCCTCCACGGATAAAAAAAAACATCTGAAGATTCTGGGCTTACACCTACTATGGACCCAGCATCCGCTACCTCCCTAATGATATCGCCCTTATGTCCCTACGCTTCCACTCTTTCCCTTCCCCCTTCATCGTCATTCTTCGGTTTTAGTGGTCCGGCCCAAGTGCACTAGCATGGGCGCTAGTTCAGAGTGCGAGGTCCGGGTAGGCCTTTTGCCATTTGGGTTGCTAGTATAAGGGGGGGGAAAACATATTAATATTCACGCCTCGCACGTGGCTTTGGGGCTCTATCGTGTAGCCACGCCCTATCCCCCTAAACTTTCCTACCTAACCTGCTCATCGAACACGAAAACGAAAATCACTAGGGCGGTCAAACAGGGTTTTTTATTAGGGGTGAAAAAATGACCATCTCACCGTTGAGGGAATTTCAGGAATGTTTCCGGTAGAAAGTTCCCAACACACCCAATTAGCACATATCCGGGCCCCATTGTCCATTGGGACCCAGACTCCCCACTTGAGCCCCCACAACGAAACGTAAACAAATAATGACGAAAGACGCATAAAGTCAAAAAGCAAATTGAAGCAAAGTTGGAAAGGGCTTTAAAGAGCTCAACTTCCAATCGAGACCGGGCGCGGTGCATGCCCGTTTTCGAAGATCCATCCATATGTGGCGCCCCGCCAGACATCAAATACACTGGGACCACCCGCATAGTCACGCCAATCGGGCAGGACGCGCGCCGAAACCTCGTCGAAATCAGCCATCCGCTGAGCCCGTTAGGACGTCTGACTGACGTCGCCAAGGGAGGCGGGCGTGGTCGATTTCGACGCGGTGCACGCGGACGGCTGCGGCGATTGGCGTAGCTGCAAGGGTGGCGAGATCCGTGATCGGATGTCTATCGAACAGCTGACTGCCACCATCAGATCGGCCCTTCTTGCGACTCTGATGGTCTCCCCGATTCGACAACCAGTCAACTCTAGAAGGTGCCATGTCGGTGCTTGACACACGTCCAGCTTGCTTGCGAAGCTCCGATAGGGGTCGTGGTGGTGTATGCCCGCAAGGATTGCTCAACGTGGGGTTTGGCAAAGCGCGCCGCGTGCATCGTCCATCGCCGGGGGGAAACGCGCGTCCTGGGGTGGGTGCGGGGGGAGGGGGGGGTGGAACGGCGGGCCCAAAGCCACGCTGTGTCGAGCTCCCCCGGCGTTTGACAATGACTTGCGCTTCGAGCTCAATCGGTGATCGAAGAGTACCTGGGCGATGGAAGCTTCGCGACTCTGTGCCACCGGGGATGGGGGGTATAGGGAGGGGGGGGGGGGAGGGGGGGAGGGGGGGAGACGAGGGAGCCACCCGGAGGTAGCTTGGAGGAGCTTGCACCGGAGATGTGACCGACGGGCCTCTCGGATCTCACGTACTTACAGGGAGTCGAAGAGAGCCCCGGAGGGAGTGAGGAGTTTGGAGACTGGCCCCATACCTGCACCACCGGAGATGTAGGTCGACAGCCTATCGGATCTTATTCTTCACCGCCATACTTTACGGGAAGTCAACGAGAGTCCTGGAGGGCGAGACAACAATCTATCTGAGCATTAGTACCACTACTCTCACTAGCCCGGTACTAACACGACAGCCCTCAGCGCACCTGCCCGTACACCATGGCGCGTGCTGTTGTCACAGATACATACTCCTATGCACCCTTCCACATCTCCCCCCTCGCAGGCCCCCGGCTCCCATTCTAACTCCCCACAAGTTAAAATGAGGGAAAACCCATTGAGGCGGTCCGGTCGACGCCGGCCGACTCTCCGGGAAAAAGCACCGGGGGGGGGGGGGAGGAACCTCTCGTCAAAAAAGGAGAACGGCCCTTACAGCTCGCGCCGCGAGCGGTCCTCGAAGAAATAAATGTCTGCGCCCCCCGATACCTGCCACAGGGACGTCTTGAGCCACTCCCTTCTTCTCGCCTCTCCTGTCGCCAGCCGCCCCCCTTCGCCCGTTTGCTAACGCAAACGGGGCTCGTTTCTCACCACACTCCATCGGGGGGGGTGCAAATCCCCCCCTCTCCCTCGTTCCATTCTCTTCCGCCCCGGTCCCTGCGGCGCGTCGCCATGCGGCGCGCCATGGCCTGCTCTCAGAGGTCCTTCAGGGGCGCCCAGAGGGCCAGCAAGGGCAGCTCAGGGGGCAGTGGAGGCTGGGGCTCAGCCCCTGGCCCCCCCTGCCTCTCCCTCGCTCGCCTCGCTGGCCTTGGGTGCCGCCCGGAGGCCCCTGTCTGCCTGGCGACCAGGGATGGGGGGGGGAGTCAGTACGAGAGCAGGCCCATGCGGGCCTGGGAGTGCGGCTCGCGGCC
>CM030935.1:2022787-2047787 GCA_018136815.1 Isochrysis galbana
CGGTGGGTGAGAATATCGCAGTCATCGGCGCATACTGGAACGCGTGCACGGGCGCTGACGCCTGAGCGGTGTGGGTGTGGAAAGCGAGAGTGACTGATGGTAGCATTGTCTCGGACGATGGATCCAATAAATACCATTGTGCTAGCAGTATAGTATTATATATAGATAGTATTATAGATAGTATTGTCGTGCGCGCATACTTGACGTACCTCGAGCCGCTCGATCGTTGCGCAGTTTAGTATAATATCTGGCTCCGCAACCCGCAACCCGCAATGCGTAGGCATTGATCGACAGGCGGCGCGCAGCGCGCTCTGCCCTACTTTGCGCATTTGCTCGCGCGCTTGCGCAGGCTGGCAGTGACTATAGTCGCGCTGCTCTAGTCGTAGTCAAGTCGGCCCCCTGACTAGCATAGTCAAGTCATGCCATAGCCTCTGACTATTGACTACTAGTCATAGATAGCCCTCTGACTATTGACTACTAGTCATACCATGGGAGCTTGACTATGCGTCTGACTATAGTCGTGACTTGAATCATGTACAGCTTTGGTTCCTCGCTTTCGTTCTCGTTCTCGCCCGATTCCCGTCCTCGTTTCGCATTCTTCACACTCAACTACTACACCTATAAATAGGCCCGGGCTAGAATATGTAGATTGGCCAACCCAAATATGTAGCTTTCATATGTAGAAAATAAGTGGAGACGAGTAGCAAGGCATCCAAATAGGTGCCCAAATATGCGAGAAATACGTTGATGTGTTGACAAAAACTTGAAAACAAAATGCCAAACAATAACCTAGGAGGTAGGAGGGTCTAGAGGGGCAGTGTGATGCAATGGGCGTTCATGGCGCTTCGACAGGAGGGGTGTAGGGGTAGGGAGTTAAAATCAAAAGAATGAAGAGAAGACGGCTTCTTGGGTTCTTGTTGGACGCCGACAGACACGTCACCGCGCGCGCCGAGCAGATTCGCTCGCGGCAGGATGCGACCGGCGCTTGGACTGCGCACGATGGCCTGGAGCGGTGGCGCGCTTGCAAGATGTTCTCGTGCGCCAGGGCTACGTGTACGCCACATGTCTGGCGCCGGCTACACCATGGAACAGGTCAAACAAATGCGCTCGATGACGTCTGCTCCAATGAAAGAGTGCGTGAAGGCACTCAAGGCAACTGAGGGCAACATTGAAGAGGCCATCGCGTGGCTGCGCAAGGCGGGCGTCGCTAGTGCACACAAGAAGGCGGACCGGCAGACGAGTGACGGCGCGGTTGTCCTCGCGATGGGCGAGGCCGGGATTGCCTGCGTCGAGGTCAACACAGAGACTGATTTTGTGGCAAGAAACACAGTCTTTCAGGACTTGGCCACATCGATTGCGCGATCATGCCTCTCTTTGAGCGTATCCTCCGCTGGAGCCACTGCTGGAGCCACTGGCCCCCTATCGATCGACGTCGCCGCTCTCGGCGCGTCGAAACTTGCATCTGGCCAGGCGGAAGCACCTATGGTGTCAGACGCACTCGCCCTTGCAATGACTCAGCTTGGCGAGAACGTTGTTGTCCGTCGAGCATGCCTGCTTCCCATCCCCGAAAATGGGCTGATCGCATCTTATGTTCATAATCAATATTCTCCTCAACTCGGCCGCATCGGCGCAGCAGTGGCGCTTGCGTCCGATGCAGCCGATAAGGCAGCTCTCAAAAAGCTAGGTGAGCAGTTATGCATGCATATTGTGGCTTCATCTCCGGTGGCCGTCACACGCGACTCGGTCCCTGTCAGCCGTATAGAGCGCGAGCGCGAAATTCTGGTTGCGCAGGCTGCGAACAGTGGAAAGCCCGCTCAGGTCGTCGAGAAGATGGTGTCTGGGCGACTCGATAAGTTCTTTCAAGAGGTAGCGCTCTTGGAGCAGCCATTTGTGTTGGATGAAAAGGGTGCCCCCGTCAAAAGGGCCCTTGAGGCTGCCAGTAAAGAATTGGGATCCCCTGTTGAGTGCGTGGGTTTCGTGCGATATGCGGTTGGTGAGGCCGCATGAATCTTTGGGCACGGATTTGGCTCGAAAGCCATCGTTGCTTGTGCGTTCCTCTCATGGAATAACCACTTGTCCGAGCAGCTCGTGTGTTGGCAGAGGTTAGAGCATGAGGTGAGGTGCATGAGCAGCCTTGCACCTTATGCTTCCCGATCGTTCGTCGATGAATCAAAGGATTCATTGGCGCGATCCGTGCCATGGCGAAGCCCCTCATTGCCCCCCTGCCCCTTTCCATGTTATCACGACCGAAAGGGAAAGGGAGCCATTGGCCATTCGCAGCCGCTCCTTGTCTCGCTCTTTCGTCTTTTGTAGAGGACTTTTTTAAATTTTTAACAAATGTTAATGGGTCACGGTGCGACAAAGGGATGGGGCAAAGACTCACACAAGACAGGACTCCCTGCCATGGCAAGGACAAGGACACGCACCCTACCCCCCTCTCCCTTAAGGTCTCAGGCACCCGAATGCTAACTTTATAGTCAATTGCCAGCTGGAGCGCGCCGCCGCTCCCCCCTCTCGTGTAGTTTTATTTTAGTCACACGGCTGTAGTTTATATTTTAATAGTAGATTTATATTGTGTTAGTATTAGTAACCCGACCAGCAAGCTTGTAGTTTATTTATATAGTAGTATATGATGAACGTCGGTTATTCCATATATAGAACATCTGGCATCTGAGCGTTGGTACCACTACTCCACTACTCCCACTAGCCCGGTACTATCACGACACCCCTTAGCGCACCTGCCCGTACGCCTTGACGTGTGCTAGTGCCACAGATACATACACGTATATGACGTATGCATGCACATTCACCTCTTTATATCTCCCCCCTCGCCCCTCGCAGACCCCCGGCTCCCAATATAGCTCGCCACAAATTACAATTACAATGGGTGAAAACCTAGTGAGGCGGACCGACCTACGTTGGGCGACTCACCAGGGAAAAGCACCGGGGGGCGGGCGGGAGGTCCTCTCGTCCGTGAAGCAAAACGGCCCTTACAGCTCTCGCTGCGAGCGATCCTCGAAAAATAAGAGACGGCGCCTCGACGCCTCGAGATACCTGCCACAGACAGGGGACAAGGGTCCTCGTAGGCGTCTTGAGCCTCTCCGCCTTCCCCCCTCACCGGCGAGGCCCCACCTTCTCCCAGCGGCCGGCCCAGATTTGAGAAAAAATCAGTATGAAAATTTCTACCAACCCTGTGTGCATGTGACTCCCTTCCCGTTTGCATGCGCGCAGCGCGCAGCTGTCGACCGGGATGTCTTTGAACTGTGGGTGGTATCAAGCTCGCGCTTGATTGTGGGGCAAGTCTCAGCGGGGCGAGGGCATGGAGTGAAGAGAAGTCTTGAGAGAGGGGGGGAAAGGGCGCGCTACATCGCGACGACGGCCCACGAGTCACCACCCCATCACTCACTCACCAACAAGAAAACTCCGAAAAGTAACGCAACATCGCACGAAACAAACCAATGAAACGAGAGACAAACGAAAGCAAATTCGACGTGCAATGCGGCGGAGCTTCGAGACAACTCATTGGCGAAAACAAAACTCACTCGATTTTCTTCACACACCTCGCTCACATTGATAGAAGCACCGCATCTGCCTAGCTAGAGTATAAAATACTCTCTCTGGGTGCGACATAAACGGACTGTGGACATTTGATCATTTGATGGCTCATTTTGAGTCTGTCCCATTTTCGACGAAACGTGACCTTTGACCTTTGGCCTTTGGAGTCTTTGGCCTTTGGCCTTTGGAAGGGGTAGGGCACGAGGCACAAGGCACCTCCCCTACATGTATCATGTATGTCCCATGCGAATTAAAAAACTTCTTAATGAACTCGCCGCGCGCGCGCGACCTTGCTGGTTTAGGGTCTGCAGTTTGCAGCCACGCCCGCATCCCTTCTCACACCCTCCACCTGCCTTGCGGCCCGCCCCCTCGTGCTCTACATAGGGGCTCGGTGTACGAGGTTTCCGGCGGCAAGCGGCGTGAGCCAATCCCCGATCGATGGTCTAGTCCCATGCTCCCTCCTGCGCCATCGGGCTATCGGCTGTTTCGTGCTTTTTGTTCATCTATGTGCCAGGTTTTTAGGCCCACGTCGGTTTCGTGGCTATGGATCGGGTGGGTCGGGGTGGGAGGCCGTGCTGCAGTTACGAGAGCCTTCCCGCCATGCCGAGCGCTTGTGATACCATGTCCCAGATGAGAATTACGTAGCTAAACTTAGTTGGCACTGTCCTAAGTCCTAATCACTATACCGACCAAAACACTCACTAAGAGCATACAGGGAAACCCGGCGCTCCCGGCATTCTGGAAGGAGGCACTCACCAAATTCAGATCTCAGATCAGTGAGTGTGAGTGACCGGGCTACACTTGGCACCTAGCGCTTAGTTAGTAACTAGTTACTAGTTAGCAGTTAGCGTTCAACACTAGCCGTCACAAAGCTGCTGAAAGCTGTTGCATTCTTATCGATATTCTCGGCGGAGTGTCCGAGCCGGCCTGTCCTGGTGTCATGGTGGTGCAACCATGGCGACCCTGCCTAGCAAAGCGTCACCAGTGCTTAGACCTAATGTTATAATGGGCAGGAGAGACATGTTTCCGTGTTTCCGGCGGCAAGTCTCTTGGATATCTTTCTCTAACATCTAAGCATCTAAGGGATCTGCACCGCTCTCCCGCCAACCCGCGCCAACGTCCGACGAGCGATGCCTATCTTCTTCGAGGGTGTGACGCTGGATGTACCTGAAGGAGTGAGCGCCGCAGTCCGAGACGGAAAACTGCACCTGAGTTTTGAAACTTTCACTGGCACCGTCTCTCTCTCGCCAGGGGTTGAAAAGAGCCGCGAGACGACTACATTCGAGTCTGTTTGCAGGGACAAGGCGCCATACGAGCGGCTGCGCCCCTCCAGCGAGACGCTCGTCAAGAAGCCTCGTACGAACGCCGCCATCACAGCCGACTGCAATTCTGAGCTCAGTGACGCTTTCTCATGTGCGGCGGAAGCCTCCGCAGGCATTGAGAGCACCAGCAATCACAGCAATTTTATGTTCCCCAATGGTGGTCTCAGCCAAGACTCGGATCACGAGGATTTCAGAGACGACATGAGCGTGGGAGATTCGGATGGTGAGGATGACGCAGCCCTCTCATCACCTAAGCATTCGCTCCCGGACGGCTCGATCTCGGAAGATTGGGCAAAGGGGATAGACTCCTCGAATACGACATTAGGTGAAGCGCCCATTGGACGAGGTGAGCTAACAGATGCGAGCAATGTCGACAGTCAGCTCGAGAAGCGGCTCACGCGTTCAAGCAAGTGCTCGGGCACCATTTCATCGTCCAGATGTGGCTTTGTCACTGTCCAAACCGACCAAGACGGAATTTCTTCATCGAGTGTGCAAGAACCTAAGGAGATGAAATCTCTCTCCCCGATGGCAACTTCCTTGAAGGAAACTCCCGCGCCCGCGCCCCTTGGCTGCAAGGACAACCTGGTTGTTGCCGGTGAAGCCTTCCCATTCCGTCGCGATGCGCCTCTCATGAAATGGGAGTGGCAGCCCATTCAAGCCACTGGCCAGGCGCCGCCACCGCGCTGGGCACATTGTGCAGCTGAGCTTGGAAGGAACATGCTGCTTTTTGGTGGTGATAATTTGGCAGAATGTGAGGGAGCCGACTCCAATGAGCGGCTCTCTGACCTGTATAGCTTCGATGCAGCTCAACTCCACTGGACCCGATGTCAAGATGCGCCTCAGGGGCGTGCGTGGCACACAGGCACTGCCGTGAGGGGCTCGCTTGACGGTGACTCTGATATCTTTCTTGTCTTTGGAGGCGAAACGGCCAAACAAGCGGTAAAGGCACGTGCGCAGACATCTAAGCTCCAATCCCTATCCTCGATGCTTTCGTATGACCCGGAGTTCGAGGTGTGGTACGAAGCAGTCGACCGAGGCCATCGCCCTTGTGGTCGATCTGGACACTCCGCAGTGATCCATACGGTGAATGGTGGTGGCGCCAAGATGCTCGTGTTCGGAGGCTTCTCTCACGGTAAGGAGCGAGCAAATCCAACGATGGTGTGAGTTATTTGTGATTGGGACACTGGCGAATGCGACATGCACCTCGCGGCCGAGGGCTATGTCGGTCACTCCAAGCGTTCTCGCCATCACATTCAAAGGCACCACCCCCATGCCCGTGAGACAATACCCGGCACGACGCATGCAATGACGAGCCCAGTCCCCGACTTGTGGCGCCATGCCCCGCTTGGCAGGATCACGGCGATTCGTTGAGCCCGAGCTGCATGAGCTCCTACCATCTGCGGACTGGGCCTGGCGCCGTCCCATCAGCGGCGGACGTCCACCTCCCGGTTGTGCATACCACACAGCAACACGGCTATCACATGGCCGCGTGCTCGTTTTTGGCGGCAACGACGCAGAGTGCTCCTTTGCTCAGCCGCATATGCTTGCACTATCGACGATGGAGTGGACTCATCCCACGACAACCGGGGATGCGCCAGCCGCTCGCACCGGGCACGCAGCGGTTAGCCTAGATGGTGTACGCGTCCTCATCTACGGTGGATGGGACTACACTGCAAATGGAGTTGGGTACGATTTCCGCGACGATATCGCTATTTTAGACACGGACTCGTGGACATGGAGCCGGCCAACCGTGATGGGTGCTGCCCCGGCCGCGCGGGTCGGCCACTCGCTAGTGGCGCTGCCCACATGCGGCGACCGCGTTGAGCATGCGCTCTTCATGTTTGGTGGACGGGGCGAGGATGACAAGGCTCTCGGGGATCTCTACATGCTTCGACCCATTGCCTAAACCACTAGACTAACTACTAAGTGTATGCAGGGTGACAACGGAGGAGCGAATGGAACGCCAATCAGATGAATGTGAGATGAGGGGAAGCTTCCGCCTTGTTGCTCGTCGGGAGGGGCAAAGGGATGCATAGCCTCCACCATCTAGTGCACCCTCCTCTAAGGCCGGCACCTTAAGACATCGGCTTTCTCCCTTAGTAGACGTGATGCACTCTATTCATCTTCTCTTCCCACGGAGGGCATCGGCAAGGTGCCTTGCTCATCCACATGGCGTTCGTTCCCAGGGTTGCGGGCGACTATGCGCACGCACTGATGTTATACTGCTTCAGACAAGGGAGGAGACTTGTGATTCGGGCGGGGTTGACGTCATAAAATATACTCTAGTGGGTGGGAGCAGCTCATCGTTAGTACAAGTACTACAAAGTAATAGAAAATAGTAGTAGTAGTATAATATACTTCTACAATAATTCATGTTACATCCTAGCCAACCCCACTAGGTGATTGGACACAACTTTTCCGTCCCGGAATCCCGCCATGCCTGACGAGCCAGGTGTCCGAGTGAGACCGGGGACCGGGGGGAGGGAGGGGGCACTGCCTCGTCCCCTCGATATTTGTCCTCCCCGGGTGATTTCGACGAGGTTTCGGCGCGCAGCCTGCCCGATTGGCGTGACCATCCGCCATCCGGGTGGCTCCTGTGGATCTGTGGATTTGTGGTTTCCGGCGGGGCCTCCCATCCGGATGGATCGTCGGAAACGGGCACGCACCGCGCCCGGTCTCGACTTGAAGTTGAGCTTTTTAAGCTTTTGCGAGTTTCGAGTCCAGCGTCTTTTGTCATTATCATTATCATTATTTGATTACGTTTTGTTGTGGTCGCCCAAGGGGGGGTCCGGGTCCTAATGGGCTCCGGATATGTGCTAGTTGGGTGTATTGGGAACTTTCTACCGAAAAGAAATCCTCAAATTTCCACAATCCACAAAATTCTGAGATGGTCATTTTTCACCCCTAAATACCTGTTTTACAGATCTTTGACCGCCCTACAGCCGAAAGGCCCCAAATTTTGGTCAAAATTTTCGATCTCGATCGACCACCCAAATTTGACCAAAAATTGACAAAACTTACGGGATTGGTAATATACGAGCCATGCACTAATCGCGCACACCCCCATCGCGGGGGTTAGGGGCTCCGTTGTCGATGTGTCGATGGGGCTACGGTCCTACAGCACTAAAGTTATGCCCAAACAACAAAAAAACTCTGACGAGTAGAGAGAGAAATAGAGAGTTGAGAGTTGTACTCTATTGATGTATTCATATATCCTAGAGTAGGAGTAATCGTACTAGTGCAGTATTCATAGTGATGACATTGGGCGCGGGGCGGAGAGAGAGAGAGTGAGAGAGAGAGAGAAGCGAGGAGAGAGACCCCTCCCCCGCGGGGCCCGCGATCGTCGTGGGGGACGCCTCTCGCGGTCGCGCACCGTCGCGCGAGCGCACCCGGGCCCGCACCCGCCACGCCCCCTTCCTCCCTCTCCTGCTGTTGCTATGGAGCCAGCTGAAAGCAGCGCGGAGCTAGCATACCAAGAGGAGGAAGACAGCCAGCTCGAGCTCTTGATTGAGCTCAACTTTGATGAACGTAAGCGAGAGGCTGACCGCTGCCCTTTGCATGCCTTCATCTTGCCTGCTCTCGATCGGTCCACCGAGCTGGCTGTGTCTCACCCAACCGCCACCTCACCTCACCACTCCCGATTCACTTCGCTTGCAGCCTTGGAGGACGAGGCGAGCTTGGGCGAGAGTTGGGACGACGAGGTGCGGGCGGGCGACCTGCCTACACGCAATCTCACCTCGATTGTGGTCTTTGAGGCCATTGGGGATCGGCAGGCGCTCCGAGACCTCGAGGTTCTCGACGAACCGGATCCTCCTCGTCTCCAAATTGTCGGCCGGCTCACGCGTTCGAACGTTGCTGCTGGGGCGGCGGTCCAGGATCCGGATGCCCCTCTACTGCAATTCCTCGCTACGGAGTGGTCCGTAGAGTATGATGAGCTGAATGTGACGGTGTGGGCGAGCTCTGAGCATGCCGACTACCGCTTGTTGTCGCCTTGGGCGATTTACGATGGGTACTGGCAGACTCTCGAGCGAAGGACAGCGCTGGCTGCGCGCTCTATTGCACTGCTCCTAGAAAATGCAGAGTTAACCTACAAACAGCTTTTGCGTCTAGTGGTTGGCCTGAACACGTCGGAGCCTGGCTCACTTAAGCTGAAGTCCGAGGAGATGTTGGAGCATGGGCGTTTTGTGCTGGACCAGATTGAAAATACCGATGGCCTCAGTGGGTGTCGCGCGCTTGGTGGGCTTCGGAATGCTCTACAGCTATCGTCAGCTCGAGATACAAACGATGCCGTAAGCGATGATAGGGGTCAAGTCGCACCGGGAAAGCAAGCGCAAGCTGCAACTGAGGCGAGTGATGGGAATAAGCGACAGCGTCGTGCTCCTGGGAAATTTCAGTTCAAGGAGGAGCCAGAGTCACGGAAACGACCAAGTTTGCCTAAGAGGGAAAACGGACGACAATTTAGGGCAGACGGGGCCAACCGGCTGAGAGGTAAACAGAGTCTATCTAGCAAGGATCGTGGACGCTATGGCGCTCGTGCTCTGAAGGCAGTAAATGAGCATGACTGTGATGGGCCAGAAAAGCCTCAAACAGCATACACATACTTTCACCGTCACACGCGCGACGCGTTGAAGGCAGAAGCCGCAGCAGCGGTGAAGGCTCAGGATTCTAGCATGGAAATTTGCCTTTCATTTGGCGAGGTTGCGAGCGCCGTCACACAGCGGTGGAAAAAGGCAACCAAAGCGGAACGTGAGGTTTTTGAGGAGATCGCTGCTGCCGATCGCGAACGTTACGCTCTTGAGATTCGAGCGCTCGAGACAGAACGAGCTCGCGTTGGACGCGGGCGGAAGCGCTCGTCTGAAGCTATCGGGATGTCCGACGCACCATCCGCTAGAGACGACAGCAACTGTGGCGGCGACGCCACACCTGACGGTAGTCACCGCTCCAAGGAAGGTGAGGCGCATGGGCATGGTCGGAGATCAAGTGCCGAGCTTGGATCGGCCCCCGTATTTCCAATGGACGACGCCTTGCTCATCAGGAAGGAGCAGGCGTATCGAGCGTACCTAGTAGCCTCCGGTCGAAACCTTGCCCCAGATCTTGGAGACGACCCAACTAGGACGAATGGGCACCGGACGCAGCCAGCCTTTGTATATCCACCTACTCTACGCCCTTATCCACCCAGGCGATTGCCGCCGTTACCCTGCCTGCCGGAGGCATCACCCCTCCGGCTGAGTGTAGAACTCGAGTACCCAGCTCTCACACGCTTACTGATGTTGTGGGACATGTGTGCGCACCTGGCGGACGCATTCCAGCTAGCCCCACGTTGCATGCCCCTGCATGCTCTTGGGCATGCTCTTAGCTGTGCAACCGCATTGGACTTTTCGCTCGTCACACAGCTGCACTGTGCGATGCTGCGGGTCATCGCGCGCGACCGTCAGACAGACGAAGAATGGCGCACATGGGCGAAGACTGTGCAAGGCGCGCACCTACACCTAACATGGCCAGCGTTGATGGGTCAGCTCCTAGCTAGTGCCGACGATTTTGCTTGCTATTCCAATGAAACCTCCTCGGTAGTGTCCAAGGCACTTAGCGGCAAAGAGTGGGTCGCACTGACACCAACAGCGCGTGTCGAGATACTCGGATGGCTAGCAGACCGCGCACTCCAGGTGACACCTTCTCTCCTATGCATTGGCGGTGGGGTGGTAGTTTTCAATCGTACACTTGCCCGAGTCACCTCCAAGAGGTGGCGCGAGGCCGGCGTGAAGAGGCAGGTGGAATGCTTGCGGATGCGGCGGCTTGTAGGGAAGAGCGCGGTGTCAGTAGCCTTGATTCACATCTTCCCAATGTCGTGCTTCCCCGATGATTCCTCAGACTGACACGATCCGACGCCACCTTGACCGTTCGGCCGACGGCGTGGCTAGCACGCGAAAGGAACGTGCTGCTGTTGTTATACAGGAAGAGGGTCTGGCGATCGCGGAAAAGGAAGCGAGGCTACGATTGGCCGAGATTCTTGAGCACTCCGCTGCCGCCAACGGTCGCGCGGCAGCAGCTCAGAGTGCTGAAGCAGAGGCTGCGCAGCGGGCCACCATCGGCAAGCTCGAGAACGACCTCGCGATATTGAGGAGCAAGCGGCGAGATCTTGATGTAGTCTTGGAAGGCATGTCCCTCCGATCTGATGTGCTTGGTGTCGATCGCTACGGCCGCGTCTATAGGCTGCTAGGGGGTCCTCTTTGCGCCTCCCTGCTTCTGCAACTACCCGAGTCTGCGGCATCCATTCCGAACCCCCCAAGCATAGCCATCCGGGCCGTTTCAGACGAGGCTTGCTGTTCGAGCGATGGCGCATGGGAGGAGATAAGCGGGCACGAAACACTTCGGAATTTGATCGAAGCACTTCACCCAGATGGGATACGCGAAGGTCCGCTCCGCATCGCGCTCGCGCGAGTTCTCCAACCTACTCTGGATGCGGCGTTTGACACAACATGTCAGCGTACTCACAGCGCTCATAGTATACATGACGTGCCTGATAGCACGAGAACGAGCGGAGGCGGGAAATGCTCCGCGGGTAGCCCTTCGGGCGGATCCAGCTGGCCGAATGACACGAGGGCGGTGACCATTGCCAATGGAGCTGATAAGCCTGCAGCCGCCGCGGATTCACAGCGAACTGAACGCCAACAGCGCGCCGCTGCTAGCTTGTGCACTGCCTTGCTCAACGGCAAGGTCATCGAGCCGCTGGATAAGGGCGCGGCCATGGCCAAGGCACTTCTGGAGAGCTATGCTAATGTCCCACCGAGCACCTCCTCGAGCACTGAGGCAGGTCCGCTCGTCAATTCATCAGGAGCTGGAATGTGCAAGGCAGTGGCTGCAGCCGTTGCATCGAGGCTCGCTCGCTTTGTATCTGCAGTCAACGCTCGTGCTGCAAACATCGTCGCATCTGACGAGGTCCGGGCTTCTATGCTGCGTGGTACGGCCGCCAGGGTTAGTGAGATCGCAGACATTGAATACTTGTCACAGCTGCCACCGTTGCCATCGCCACTTGCCCAGGCATTTGAGCGGCTACGGTACGCCATTCTCGAGCTTGAAGACAGGCTCAATGGTGCGGGCGCGTGCTGGTTGGACCACATGCCACTGGGACGCTCATGGACGGCACATGTGCATAAGGCATGTGAACCTGTCGAGCTCAGCGCTGCGCTCATTGTGCTCGAGGATGTGATTGCTCCTCATGCGCGTTCACAAGAGTGGGACACTGAGTGCGCCGCAAGTTGGCGAGGGGAGGTGCAACACGCAACCACTATTGCAGCAGTAGCTACTTGCTTGGTCCTCCTGGACGATGTTTGCTGCGACTGGGAAACCCTGGAAAAGGTAGGTGATCAACCAAACGACGCCAAGAAAGCGGCAGCAGCTCGATCTGTCAAGCGGTCTCCTCGACCGCCACGAGCGCGACTAGACGAGGCCGACTTCGCTCGCACCCGCGGTACGACACTAGGGCTAGTAAGGTGGTGCTCGCATAGCCCTTCCCCGCAGATTGAATTGCGTGCAATTGTCGAGGGTGAGCTCTTCCGATTGATTCCGCACCCTCGTGGCGGGTGGGAATCAGAGCACCTGGGCATGGCGCCGCTAGTCGACTTGCACGGGCTGACTGTCAGCGAGGTGCGAGGCGTACGCGTCACGGCTTGGTACGAGGAGGAGGTCGAGGAGGGTGAAGTACGAGACGTACCCTACTCGGGGGTGGTGATCGACGCCTCGGGGTGCCAAACTGGGAAGCGAGGCATGAAAGTGCGTTTCGATTCGGCGCTCGACAAAAACGGAAATCCTGAAGTTCTGAATATCGGCAATGATGATGAGTGGCTGTATGGCTTACACTATTCCAAGCCCGATAAGAAATTTTGATCACGATCCGCATGGCGCCGCGGTGGTGCAAGACGCTCCCTACATGACCACTTAGACAAACAAATACTTGTCACATGCTTGCTCATGCACATTGAGGCACAGCCAGCCCCCTGCAACACATCAGTCTGAGGAGCAAAGCTTGAAACCCAAGAAGACAAAAAAAATATAATGGTAATTGTTACTGGGTGGGGCGCGGACGCTGGCATGGCGGTGGCGGGTGGCGGTGTATGGTAGAAAAAAACCTTTTATTATTCTCGCCTCACACGTGGCACGGGGTCATGTTCTGGTAGCCACGCCCCTTCCCCTCCCTCACCCTCACTCCCCGCCCTGCGGCAACTCCTCTCGGGTGGTGGGCAATTGTGGCAGTTTGCAGTGTAGCGGATGGAAGGCAGCACCGTGTGGAAGCGCGCATGAGGAGAGGGGACACCGGGCATGGGAGCGTAGAGAGGCGGAGCAGGGGACACGAAGTTGGGCGAAGTGCTGGGGCCTCGGATGGCGCATGGAGCAGACGGGGGGATGGGGACGGGGCACTCAGCGGCGATCGGGCAACTAAGTTTATACTTGGTTCGCCCATGGCTCCGCTCACCGGAAAATATGTAAGTCCCGCACCTGTTTACAGGAGAAGTCGGGACTGAGGACGCCGCCAGCCCGGTAGGCATAGGAGGAAGAGGGGAACGGATCACCGGGGGGGGGGCGCGGGCCACCGACCATATCTAAGCCCTTTTCCCCTATCCCCCTAGTAGTGCACGGGGGGAGTCGCCTGATGGCGGGGGGGAAAGGAGGGCCGGGAGAGAGGGGGTGTAGAAAGTTTTGCTGCGTGAGTAGAAAGTAGAGGGTCCACGGCCGCGTGTGCGGTGAGACTATTAAGAAGTTAATCAGCGGCGATCGGGCGCGCGACGCAGCAGCAAGAACGAGTGCTTGGGTGGTACCTGGTCGGTGGGTGTGTCTTCACGTTGGCGCTTCGGCCACAAGGGCGTGTCCATGGGCAATGGGCGGATCGCCCGCTGCGGCGGTCTGGGCGACGGACGGGAGAGGAGGGGAGCGCGCGGCGGGCGCGCATCTGCCCATGAAACCCCAGCTTTTTAAAATTGGAAATAAGGGCGGCCGCTAGATAGACATAGGGACAATACGATAGCAGGCCCGTGCGGGCGTGGAAACGCGGCCCGCGGCCGCTAGGGTCTAGGGTGTGGGCCAGAGGGTTGACAGCTCAGCTTATGCCAAATGATAGATGGCAGAGCGCGCAATGCGCAATGCGCAGAGCGTGACTTTGCGACGCGTGACGGCACGGTTAGCGTGCCCCGATGGGGAGGGCGCCTCGCCCCCATTGGCCCTATTATAACAGTAGGTTGCCCGTGACCGATATAGGCAGTAGCCCGGAACCATCATTTTTTAGAATTTGAATTTGGCTCCCTTCTCGCTCTAGGTCCAGTTGTAGCCATTGTGCGGTTGTGGTTGTGTGTGCGATCAAGCAAGGCTAAGTTAGTGCAGAATTAGTGGAGCCGCACGCGGTTCTGAGCATACAATGAATCTCTCCGATCGCACATTGCACACTCGAAGGCTTCGGAAATGTGAGCACGCACGTTGCGTGGCATGTTGTCAATGCCGGCCTTCGTGTGGGAAGTTGCAGCAGAAACAGTGGCAAAGACAACATTCGTAAGCGTTGGTGGCAAGGCCTCATCAAGCAAACAAAGGCAAAAATTTGAGCGTTTCGGGTCGTGAAGGCGTTGGCCTGAGATGGCGCATCTGCAATAGGGCGCGAAACAATAAATGGAGGAAATGAGGAAATGAGACGTAGGACAGGAAATAGGCACCAGGGAACTTTCGGCTGTCAGCCAAAAGAATACCAAGTGGCAAAGACCTCCAGCCTACACACGATTGGCTCATAGTGAAAACCGCGAACGCCATCGCGATCGCGATCTCACACAGCGCCGTGAATACTCCGTAGGGAAACCTACTGACCTGCCACGAAAGACGACATTCATGATGAAAGCCGCGTCGTCAAAGGAGATAGGCCAGGCCTGCGGGGAATCCCACCCGCTCAAGTCTCGAGGTGGAATCTTCACAGGGTCAAGCGTTGATGTTGTTGAAGGATTCTTCTGGGGAACCTTCATTCGATGCTCTTCTGATTCGATCGAGCCCTCGCGGGAGTTGCTTTGGATAGTCTTCACCTTGCGCCCCTTGCGCCCCTTACACATCCCCAGCAGCACCTCATTTTCAAACTGTTGAAAGATTCTACGCTGATAATTCACAGTGAGAGTGGGTAGTGACATGTTGGGCATTCGTGTCGTTCCGTCTTGGAGCAAGTCAATGGCGCGCGTGGCGAGTGCGGCGCCGAAGGCAGCCGGTACAGGTGGTAAGACGGGCAAAATGCGAACACGAAACGTTGGCTGCGTGCCGAGTTCGGCAGCATTCGCCCCCTCTGGCATTGGTAGGAGGCCTACCCTTTGCTTCTCTGATGAATACACGCACTCAATGCGATGCTCGAGCGCATTCCACCAGTCTGCGGCCTCTCCAGCAGGCGCCTCATCCTTCAGGTACTTCGATAGACTGGTCGCTATCGGATCGCCCAGCACATCGGCGAGAGGAGTAACAAGCAGGGTACCACAGTCTGCCTTGCCACCTGCACCGAGGGCACTTAATACGCGAAGGCCTGTTTTGATACAGTGGGCCTGCAACTCGGCCTTAGTTTTGAGATCATCGATCGCATCAATCACCAATGCTGGTTCACCTTCAAGAAGTTTGTCGGCAATCTTGGCGCAGAACAGAGACACCCGCGCGTCAATATCTGCCTCAGGGTCTACAGCAAGAAGGGCTGCTCGGAGCGCTACGGCCTTCGGTGTGCCCACGTCCTGTCTGGTTGCAGTCGCATGCCGATTAAGGGAAGAGAGCGTGACCTGGTCGAAATCAACCAGGCGAAGGCGTCGGACGCCACTACGGAACAGCAGATGCGCCGCATGGCTCCCCACCCCTCCGAGGCCGATGACAACCACAAGCGGCTGCTGGTGGATGCTCCTCTTCCTCCCGACAGCTAGGGAGAGCTTTGGCGAGAGCACGATGGGTCTCCGACGCCAGGCGTAGAGGCCAATCGATGAAATAGTGAGCGCAGCGGCCGTGAGCCAACGCGTCACGTCTGCTGACGCCAGCATGCGGCACCTCGGCACGTGAGGCCCGAGGGAGAGGAGAGGGCGACGGCGAGGGTTGGCGCCGAGCGGACTGGCTGCCCCAAGGAGAGACCACACTCCTCCGCTAATTTTAAGCTTACCCTAGAGCTAGCTAGTACGTACGTCAGTTCACTCGTTCATACTACTCTACTTCAAAGTTCACACTAACACTAGGATAGAGGATAGGCTAAGCTCCTATGCGCAGGTGGCTTGCATTGCCTCTAAGAGATATATTTAGCGCTACTAGGCCTACGTACAGCACACTAAGGGAATGGGAGGGAGGGCGAACCGAAAAAATCTTCTTATTAATCTCAACTCTCACCGGCTCACCGGGCCCTCAGCCCTGAGCCCTGAGTGAGGAGACGAGACTCGACGAGCGACAAGAGCCGCGTCGGCGCGCTCCATCGCAACCAAGTATCAAGTATAAACTTAATTGCCGTTGGCCCCGCGGAAGACGGCCTCTCGAAGCGTCTTTTTTGGGCAGTGCTTGATTTTCCAGTATGTTGGTGCCGTCAAGGGTCAAGGTGTCAAGGTCAAGGGTCAAGGGTGACGCGTGACGCGCGTGCGCGTGCGCACCGTCGCGTTTCCCGACTGCCAGAAGACGACGTCATGTCAGCAGCAAGGAGGATGACCGCAATGAAACCCTGATCGACTTCGTTGAGAGAGCTACGGTGGACGGTGGACGCTCAGCAGCAGGCTTACAAAAAAATCTTTTAATTTTCTCGCCTCGCGCGTGGCTATGGAGATAACTACTGTACTACTGTAGCCACGCCCATTGCCCTTCCTCTCCCTCACTTCACGCCTTGCGGCAACTCCCCTCGTGCTCTACTTAGGGGCCCAAAGTCGCGTTCCGTCAACCGTCAAAAGAGGGCCAGGCTATTTGTTTTCTTTTTGGTTATTATTATTACAATTACAAAGTACAAAGCTAATCACGCTCCCCCACTCCCAACACCCCCAGCTACGCGGGCTGAGTTTTCATCTTCTTCGTCTTTTTCTCACATCCCTCTTCCTCGTCGTTCTGCTGGCAGGCGACGATATCGCTTGGCTGATCTTGGTTGGGTGGCGAGTGGCGAGATCCGTGATGCGTGCGAGGACGGCCTTCTTGTCCTGCATGTAGAGTTTGCCAGCTGCTCGGCGCACTTGCACCATGGGATCCGCTTCAGCGTACGCGACCGCCGTGATGTATTCCATGCAGAGGTACGCGACGGCGGCTTGCTCTCCAATGTATCTGGTCTTGAGGATTGGGATATTGTCGTACTCGTCAGAGTAGTCGCCGACGAGCATGAGGGTTGCCTTGCACCAACGGCCCATGTATGGCTCGATGAGTGCCCACATCGACGGGTAGCGTTCCTTGGCCAGATCCACGCGAAAGTCTCCACATCCACGGCCCATGCCAGAGGCTGAGAAGTTCGACGATGGCGGCGTACACCGTGGTGTCCTGGATTATGATGTCACCGGCCTGGTGGAATGAGAGTTCGAAGGTGGAGTCTGAGTCTTCGATGTTATTGTCTTCGTCGGAGTCTTGATCCTGTGAGGTGTGGTGGGTGGCGTCCGTGCTCAGCGTCGTGCGGGTGAGGGCAGTGGGCAGTGTCTCTTCGTTCTGGTCCCCCCCGGGGGGGTTGTATGCTCGTGCCTCATGCGTGCGGTGTGTTGTGTATGGGGGGATTTCTGTGGAGAGTGTGTTGTACGTTGTGGTGGAGTGGATGTGGTGCCCATAGGGGCCACCCGGCCTCGGGCCGCGCCGCCGGAGCAGCGCGGCCCTTGCCAGGGCGGGAGGGGCCTCTGCCATAAGGCATGCCCAATGGAGAAGTGGCTGCTGGGGCCTGACACTGTTGGGGTGCAACCAGCAGCATGTTGCCTCCCATGGGGGAGGCCAGCATGACTGCCATGGGTGGTGTGGCCGGGGCCACGGGCCGTGTGGCGCGACCGGAGTCGCACGCACCTGCTCGGCCTCAGTGGGCGGACGCGGCCGCTTCGACAGCGGCTGCTCCATGGGCACTGGGGGGGCGCCCTCGGCGGGGGGCCCGAAGGAGAGGGGAGTCGCGTCGGCGCGCTCCATCGCGTCTAAGTATAAACTTAGTTGACAAGTGAACGAGATAGACTTGGCATCACTACCGCCCTGCGCGACGCGGAACCAGACACCAACTTGCTCTACCAGCTCAAAGTCAACCCGCATCGCTTCATTCACGCCATGGCGGTGATATCGAGCGACAAGGAGCTGACTGGCCGATCCGCTTTCAGTCTTTACCCGTTGCGTCGGAAGATGGTTCCGCGGTATGCGCACTTCGATCAAAGAGCCCTGCGCGACGTTCTGCGCCTTGGTGGGCTCTTATATGGCTACTTTACGTAAACGTGAGCCTTAGGTACGCATAGAGAAAAAGTTGGAATGCGCACGCACGGCGTCTCCGCGGGGGGACCGATGCACATCGCGCCGTGCCCATAATTACAAGTAATCACAGGTGCCATGGGCAAATATCTCTTAAATGTATGTTTATGTAGTTGTCCACATAGGGGGAAAGCGCCGACACGGCGCCCCCGGGGGGGGGACACGCGCCGCGGGAAAGCAGGGAAAATAAGTTGTTACGCTAGTCTGCATTTAATTTTAAAATAACGCTCTATATACAACTGTGGACATTCGATCGCTCAATTCGACTGATGTCCCACAATTGACGGAACGACACCTCAGGTTGCGGGGGGGGGGGCTGGGTTGGGTGGGGTGCACCGGCCCCCAGTGGAATGTTCTCGTCTTCCTCCTGTGCCGCTGGGTGGCCCGTCTCTTTTTCGCTGTGGCGTAGGTGCCTCGGTGTTGGTGGGTCGCCGGGCCGGCTGCTATCTGCCATTGTAGCGATGAGGATAGCTCCGACTCTGGTGCGATGATCCGCGCTCAGGAAGTGGAAATCGCGCGCTACGCCGGGGTCTGAGTGAAAACAAAACTATCACATGGCCCTCTTTTGACGGAACGCGACTTGGTATGCATCATCATCATATATATACATATGATTCTTTTGTCACTCTATTCTCCATTCAAATTTTGACTGCTGGCAAATCCACAAACCGATGGTCATGGTCATGGTCTCCGACCGAAGTTCGTTCCTCGCTGAACTCGGCGGCGGGGGGGAGGGGGGCGCGGGCCCCGGGGGGTCGGGGGGGGGGGGAGGTCGGGAGGGGGCGAGTACTCCCAGGGTCCCATGGGAGGGGGTGGTGCGGAGAAAAACCGAACCTGAGGTTGCAGTCTCTCAATCTCAACTTCTAAGCCGCCAAGGCGCGCAGGCGCGCACCGAAGCAGGCAGAGAAGAAGGACAGGGCCACGGCGCCACTGAACGCATCAAGGTAGGTGCAAGCTGCGTGCAAGGTGGATGTGCCATTCCCTCCCTCCTTACCCCCCTCCGGCATTCCCTAATCTTCTTGTCAGTGACGAGGACGAGATTCTCCAGTGGCGGTGGTAAGGCGTGCACCCCTCCCAAACCGAGTGGAGGGGGAGGGGGGAGGTGGAAAACGCACGGCACCACGCCCGACCTGCGACCTGCGACCTAGACCTGGAACGTGTGGAACGTGGAACGTCCGTGCTCTTCGAACAAATCGTCTCGCTCGCTCAAAATTCAAGTCCGTTATCATCGAGATACTTGTTCAATGGACCCTCATCGCGGGGCAGGGGCTCCGCTGCCGTCGTGGGCCTGGGTCCCTCAGCACTAGGTTCAAACAAGCAAACAAGCACAGACAAGAAAACTCCAAGATCCAAGAGTTGCGCGGACCTGCAGTTCTTAGTTGGTGCTTACTACTAGTTAGAACCAGCAGTCCAGCACTAAGGTCTCCCGCCTTCCCGCGCGGGGCAACGTCGGCCAACGCCGCGCCGCCCGGCCGCTCTGCCATGGGGCTCGCGGTCTTGCTACTCATCGCCGCATGCGGGATGAAGGGCTCGAGCAGGCTGGGCGTACGGGATGCCTCGTCGCGCTCCCGTCACGCCCCTGCCCTGCTTGCCGTAGACACACCCTTATCGTCGCGGCACTCCCGCAAGATCTCGCTGCCGGCCAATGCCGATGAGAAGACACTCAAGAAGGCCTTCAAGCAGCTTGCCATAGAGCTGCACCCGGACATCAGCGGGGGAGACGCGGAGGCAGCGGCTAAATTCGCTGAGATCTCTGCCGAGTACAGCCGCCTCCTGAAGCAAGCGCGTAAGGACCAAAGCTTCCACTCTCCAAACAGAGTCTTGGCGATGGTAGCCCTTGCTGCTGCAGCACTCTACGGCACGACCGAGGATCCAGTGCTTCCGGTCGTGCTGTTCGCTGCAGGAAGTTGGATCTCAACAATACTCACAGAGGAGAGGAAGCCACCAAGGCAGCTGACGATGGCGAGGGACCTGCTTGCCCAGGGTGTGTCGCTAGCGTGGCGTTTCGTTGCCCCATTGCCAAGAAGAGAATGCTGATACCATGTCGGTGGTCTCACGTCGTCTCCTCCGCACCAACTATGCCGAGCTAAAATTCTCGCATTGCAAGTGGAAGCACCTGCTTTGGCACTGTACCCATAGGATTTAATGACGTCTTTCAGGATTGACGTGTGCCCGATGACTCCTTTTCTTAGGTGAGAAGGCACAAACAGGTCTAGAGGACTTTGTGGCAAATGCTACAGTGACGAGCCTATCGATCTTCGCTGCAGTTATAAATGCCGCAGTCGATGCCGCCATCGGCGGGAGCAAGAGGGGCACCAATGATGCAAGGGATGAGTCCGCAGGTGAAGTGCGCACGCAAACTACTGTGGATTCTCCTAGCAACGGTGGCTTGAACTGCACACCTGCAACTCATGCAAACGTGAAGGCTGAACCCAAATCGGCGAATAGCACCGAATTTGAAGAGGCTGCCTCCAAGTCCAAGGAAAGCGTACAGACTACGGTCGACATATTCTCGCGACAACTTGATGCCCATCCCGGAAGCGTGCAGGCCACTCGAGAAGACATGGGTGCTGCTCGAGCTCTCCACAAATCCTTGAAGAATGGCAACTGTGAGCCGGTCGTGTCCGGGCGGCCCACCATTCCGAAGCCAAACAGCACGCAAGAACGGAATGCCACCATCGGGTCAACAAAAGCATTTGAAGAGGCAACCCAGAAGAGGCGCAGCAAACACGTAGCATCAACGCCACCGAACAGCCAAAACTCAAAAGTGGAGCCATCTAATGCCGAAGCCGAGGGCGCTGTGAGTTTGGCGACAAAGGCCAGGAACAATACAATTTTAGGCCACGCTGTTGTAAACTCGCCCACCAGGACTAGTCCCAAGCGCACCACCAAAGACGAAAGAAACACGACAGGAAGAGCTCGTGATGCTCATGAAGTTCTAGATCAAGCCGCCACCAACCAAACAGGACTCATGGAAGCATCCGCTGTGAAGGAGGATTGCCGAGCGTCCTCCAATACCATGGAAGGCCAGAAGCCATCAGACGTTGTGGCCATCCTGCAGCGAGCCGTCAGGGAGACCCAGCAGGGTACATCTGCACGAAAGGGTGAGGCTGCCGACACAAGCGACCGGATTGAGCGTGCCTTGGCGGCCGCTTTGGCTGCGGAGGCGAAGTTAGAACGTGCTCTACGTGCAAGAGAGGAAGCCAATGCACTTAGAGTCAAGAAGACGCAACAAGACGAGATGGTCGGAAGTGAAGCCGTCGCCGACCGCCAGATTGAACGGGCCATGGCTGCGGCTCTATCGGCAGAGGCGAAGCTTGAACGCGCCTTGCTTGCAAGGGAAGAAGCCAATGCACTCCGAGCGGGACTTGGGGACGCCAAAGCCCCGGCAACATCGCCCAAGCGGCGTCGGAGGCGGTGACGCCACATCCGAATTCAAGTATATGCTAGACATGGATGCCGTCGCACTGCCTCACACCCTTGAGGTCGTGGGCATATGTTCCCTTTCTCAATACATGGTGCATGCTGCTCACGACGATGTTTGACGAATATTTGGATTTGCCGCTCATGCGACGGTCCTAAGGCTTATTGGATACTTTTTGAGACGGCGATTAGGGCAAAACTCTGCATTGGCGGGGTATCACTAGTGTACGCCAGGATCTTTCCCTGCGAATGAAGGTTTGGGTCGTAGGAGGGGTGACAAAGGGGCCTCGCGCCATAATCATTGCTATATCTATCGAGACGGCATCACCAAGCCGCCTCACATCGACCCGTTTATTGAAGCAACATTCGGGTTTGGGCTCGGCCTTATTCGTTCAACTTGCATGGATTATGTTAGCCGCCTCACATCGATCCCGTTATTGCAGCAACATTCGGACATTCGGGGTTGGGCTCGCCCTCATTCATTCTATTCGCATGACTTATGTCTCACGCTGCCGCTTCTCCGTAGCATTAATCAGTGGCCGCTGTCAGCGGGCAAGAACAAATAGTGGGGCCATGGCGAGCACTACTCGTACGAGACTCGTATAAGAACCGTTTTAATATTCTCGCCTCACACGTGGCTATGGGGATAACTACTGTAGCCACACCCATATCCATATCCCTTCCTCTCCCTCACTTCCCGCCTTGCGGCAACTCCCCTCGTGCTCTACTTAGGGGAGGCTACAAAGGAGGCGATGGGCAAAGCAGGCGAATGTAGGATTCTGCGACGGTGACTAGCCTGCAAGGAGGGGCATAGGAACGTAGACGACTTCTAAAACAAAAGGATCGATCGCGGATGCGACAAGGTTGTACGGAGGGGGGGGGGGGGTTGCACCTCGACCTCAGGCGAGCCTCTCGGCGAGGCCGAGGCCGAGCGCTTTCGCCACAAGGCCGAGGTTGGTGCTCATCTTTAGCCTACCCTTGTCGTCTTCTATAAAGATGGGTGTGCCGAGCTGCCTAGCGGGCCTTTGAGTTTAGGTTTTCTTCCCTGGGCCGCCGTGCGGGTGCGCACTAGGCTATGGGTCCCCGCCAATGATGGTGCATCAAAACTGATATCTGTGTTTAAATCAGTATCAGTTCACCTCGAGCACGCGACAAATCATCAAATCATGTCGAGGGACTCGTCTTCGAGATCCGCATTCGACAGACGAACGGTAGAGAGGTTGGAGGAGACGTTGAAGGTACTCCACTCGATGCGCGAGAGGCGTGGCAGCGCGGCCTTCGAGAGAGAGCGTGCGCAAGACATCGCCGTCTGCGTGTCTCAAGCGCAGTGACCGCAGCGAGTGGTTGGGCCGCGAGGTCACGTGGCGCGCACGCGCCGAACCTCCCTCCCCTCCCGCCCCCCCAACCGACTGAAGCTCGACTCGGACGCTGCGCAGTCGAGTGATGCGTCCTATTTCTCACCGCACTCCTATTGGGGGGGGTTGCAAATCCCCCCTTGCTTCCTCTGCTCCGCTCTCGCCCATCGCTCTCCCTGCGGCGCGTCGCCATGCGCGCGCCATGGCCTGCTCTCAGAGGTCCTCTGAGGGCTCCCAGAGGGCTCGTAGAGGCAGCTCAGGGGCCAGTGGAGGCTGGGCCTCAGCCCCTGCCCCCCCCGCCTCTCCCACGCTCGCCTCGCTGGCCATGGGTGCCGCCCGCCCAGGGGCCTCTGTATGCCTGCGCGACAAGGGATGGGGGGGAAGTCAGCTCGAGGGCAGGCCCCGCGCGGGCGTGGGAGTGCGATTCGCGACCCGGTGGTAAAAATAAAATAAAATAATTAATGTTATATCCTAGCCAACCCCACTAGCTAATTGGACACAACTTTTCCGTCCCGGAATCCCGCCATCCGCCATGCCTGACGAGCCATGTGTCCGAGTGCTACCGGGGGGAGGGGGCACTGCCCCCTCCCCTCGATATTCGTCCTCCCCCCAGTGCACGCACCGACCCCGCGCACCCCAGCACGTCCTCTCCTCGAGTCCACGCTGGGGGAAAAACCCTTTCGGGCAAAAACAACGCAGGGGGGGGGGGGTGCACTCGTGAATAGGAGCCCAGAAGCACGCTAATCTCTCCTCGCCTAAGCGAGTGGCCGCGGCGAGCCGCGGCCCTTCCCTCCTGGCTCTGGCGCCCCCGTCTTCTCTTACCCAAACGGGGCGAGAAGACACGTAAACGCCGGAGGGGAGATCTGCCACTCCCCCCTCCCCTCCCTCTTCCCTCTTCCTCCTCTCTTCCCTGCGGCTCTGGCCATGGCGCGCGCCTGCGGCCCCTCTTCAGGTCCCCAGGAGGCCAGCAGGGGCCTGGGAGCGCAGCTCAGGGGGCAGGTGAGGCTGGGGCATGGCCCTGGCCCCTCCTGCCTCTCCATCGCTGGCTCTCGAGCCCCTGCCAGTCGACTGGAGCTGGCTGGGGGGTCCTAATCAGGGGGGCCCAGGGGGAGGAGGGGTTGGTCAGAGGGATTGGCTGGCCACGACCGGCCAGGGCGTGCGATTCAGGCATGCCTTTGGGGAGAGGGATGGGTCAGCAGGGCAGTGTGCTCCTGGCAAGCCATCAGGCATGCCAGGAGAGTGGGTGGTTCCTCCCCCATGGCGGGGGAGGAGTGGAGAGAGGGGGGGGCTCGTGCCCCGCCATGGGTGAACCAAGTATAAACTTAGTTTAGTTGATTCGCGACCCGGTGGTATTGATGAGTGCCCAGCTCATGCCAAAAGGCAAAGCGCGGGGATGACCAATAGGCCCCCCGGAGGGGATTTGGAACCTGGAAGGGAAGGCGCGAGGCACCCCCCCATGCTCATACTAAGTATAAATTTAGTTCAGTGTGCAGAGGCACGAGTAAGAGTCACGATCACCACTGCGCGATATGCCAATGCACGCGTACTTTTCAACGCTTCGAGCGCGCAAGCAACGGCGCTAACTCAAGCCGGTGCGCAAAAGGCTTGAGAAAGGCTTCACAGAAGACAAGCAAGTTTTGTAGTTAGGCAAGGGCCGCAGCCGAAGGAATGCGAGTGCCGAAGAGCCTCGTTCGCCACCCCACACCCACACGATATGTTCAAAACAGGGAAGGGACTCAGAACTGAGTTGCACAAGACTAACTGCGGACGGGCTGCGTTTCCACTCGGGATGATGGATGTGGTCCCACGCTCATCGCAGAACATTATATGATGGGTAAATTTCGGCCCTCCTCGACATGCTCGCTGCGCGCGCGTTCATTGATCACGGTGCCGTCTGCGCACCAATTGTGCGTT
>CM030935.1:2047887-2123839 GCA_018136815.1 Isochrysis galbana
GTGGTGGGGTACGTAGCGATCCTCCGCCGATGAGACGAGGATAACATTTGTAAAACGCGAGAGTGCGTCTCCCTTCGAGAGTCGGTACAGAAACGTGTTGGAAGGCTCCTTTGCGTCCTTCAGCGAGAGCTCAGTCAGGCATTGCGCATGTTTCCACTTGCGCAGCCCCCACACACCGAGCTCCACGAGGAGATTGGAGGAGTACAGCATGCCGAGGTGCGGTCCAGACAAGGAGATATACGTATAGAGCATGGGGAGCAGTGGCTCTAGCTGCGGCTTGCGTAGAGCAGTTCGCGCGATAATCGAACCGAACGAGTGGCAAATGAAGGAAACTCGCGAGATCATGCTCTCGATCGCCTCCGCACGGATGAAGTTTATCACTTCACGTGCGAGATTCTCACCGAGTCGCTCAAAGGAAGAGGTTGCGGTGAACTCCTCGTTGGAGCTCGACATGAGAAAGCGCGCATTATCCTTGTCGGGTAGTAGGAGTGCCATGTGATTGCGGAATCCGCGCAGATCCAATGAGCTACCTTGGAAGCCGTGGACGAAGATATACAAATGCACGGAGTTCTCGGACACCGCTGTTGACGAATTGCTCATCCACGAGAGCCGCAACCGCGGTGCTTTGACCGGGTCGTTGTACGGACGCGGGACAGCCGTGGCGGGCAGATTACGTAACGATTCAACTTCCGGCCCACGACCGTGAGTGTAGGACGTAAAGCTCGCGTTGCACCCAACGATCTCATCCGCAAGCGAGCGCTGTTCGGGCGGAACATCATACTTAATGGAGTGCCACTGCTCCATGAAAACACATTGGTTGTCGCTTTGAGTGTCACGTGGCACCTCTGACAGAGGAAGCGGTGGCAGACTGCGATAATATGCCGAAGCGCGGAGAGACCGCGCAATCGCGGTGGGCTGGAACTGAGAGGCTCCACTCATTGGCGTGTATGCCCGTTGCTCGAACAATCGCGTCTCGCGAAAATGTGACTCGCCGAATCGCTCAGCTCGCATGTCGAGGTAATGGTCCGAGAGCTCCGTGATAATTTCTCCCGGGCGATCCTCTGCAGCAGTGAGATACGCCTGCCACACACACCATACCTATGCGCGCCCGGGAAGGTAGGGTTTAGGGTCAAGAATATGACCGTGATTCGCAAGACGACTCCCATGGACTAGCAGTCGTTGCATGTGAAGCACCAATCTCCGTGTCCCACTGTGGGCAACTTATGGCCATTGAATGGGCGGCCGGGCTTTCGCTGTGCTGCAGGCGGTGTTGAAGTGACCACTTGCCACCCCATCACCCTGGAAAACTCTCTTCGTGAGCGGGATGAGGAGCGCTAATCTAAGCCTAGCAATGGCTCACTGATCATAATCTACAAGAGTGGCCAATCGGTGCGTGTGAATTTGACTAACCTGCGTGGAGAGAGAATTGAGTATGCCGAGGGCTTCGCGACCCAAACGCACCGCATCGATCCCAGCAACATACTCGACCCTCCGAGTGCGGCCAGCGGAAGAGTATGTGCCGGTATGACTGTGCAGAGGCGGAGCTAAGGCGTCTGCACTCTCATCAGGCCATAGCCCTGGGATGCGGTGGCCCATTCGCAGCCGCACGCGGGCGCTGATTTCGTCCGCCGCTGTTGACGCAGCTTCCAATTGAGCCGCCGACGGGAGATGCTGCTTGCTGCGGCGCGCAGTGCGATGGATCGTCTCCTCGTGGCCACCTTGTCCCACAGGTGGAGTGGATATATCAGCCGCTTCAAGTCTCGACGTCTGCATCACGTGGGAGGTCTGCGAGGTGTCTATCGAATCGATCACGATTGCCTCGGTGGGACGCACCTGCAGATGTGCACCGGACACTGCCGTGCCCGTTGTGGGGCCCCCGTGACTGACAGCAGTCCTAGCGCTCGTCCCAACATGGTGGCAGGATGATTCAGCCATTGAGGATGCTTGGAAGGAGGCTGATGCTAGAAGCTCTACACCCTTGGGCATGTGTGGCGGCAATAGCTCCAAGGAAGATGGGCTTTCGACGGCACTATTGGAGCGGGCTGCTATTGCATCGTCCAATGCCAGGCTCAAGCGTGCAATCGAGCCGGGGCGCACGGTATTTGCGCATTGCGGACCACCCACACAGGGTTGCTCCGAGTTGTCAAGCAGCCCTGTGCTCTCCCCAGCACCGCTCTTCTGCACACCGCTCACCTCCAGTTGTTGCAAACGCCCCATCAGCATGGTGTGGGACCAGATAAGAGTGCGAACGTGAGCAGCGAGAGCGCACAAAGCCACCCGTAGCACGACAGCGTTGGCTTGGGAGTTCATGAGCTCTGCCTCGCCAGGGGGCGAGAGTGCAAGGGACAGCAGATGAGCCAATGCAGTGTTTGGCGAGGCGGCAGCAGCGACGGCAGCTGCTTGGCCTCTTTCGTTAGCCTTCCGGAACCAGTGGCCCGGGCCAGCTTGGCTGTGATTCTTGGACTCTGCCAAGTCCTCGAGGAGCCTCATTGGCGCTGACCCCTCCTCACCAGGATCTCCATAGCTCTGGCGGTTACATGCAGGCCCCCTGCCATCGCCTTGGCTCTGCCGATCGCCCTGGGCACGCTGTGGACCACCGCCCAACCGTCGCGAAAAGCGCTTGCTCGAGCTCAATGGCGCTGGAGCAATGGCGACTCGCGAATGGCCGCTTTGAGGCGGGGTGATAACCTTGGAGCAAACTATGGCTGAGTGCGTAAGGAGTGGCGCATAGCAGAAGTGCCACTCATCGAACGTGATTGGGAAGAAAGCGCTGCCGCCGCGGACCGGAACGCACAGGCGTAGCGTTTGCACCGCCACCTGCTTGAATAGGGTGCGTGACTGCTTCACTGGATCGGCCCCGGAATCCAATCGGAGCGAGGATCTAGCGTGCATGAGCCGGATCTCCAAAAGCACAGGCTCGAGCACGAGTTGAGAGTCGCTGGCACTTGCATGATCGAGCGCGCTCAATCCGAGTTGCGCGTCCGCCGCCATCCCAGCTTGCGCCGAGCGAATGCTCTCGACAGATAGGTCAGTGCGGAATCGCACCACTGTCGACATTTTGATCTCCTGCTCGCAGTAGCGTACCCGGAAGGAGGGCATGCAGAACTCGGCCGTTTCGTTGATTACGTGGGCTGGGAGGTACGAGCCATCCGTCGGCGGGAGGTGCAGGCTCTCCTCAACTTCCTCGAATGCGAACGGCAGGCAAGGCCGCCTCGAGTGCTCGTTAGTGGCGCGCAGCCGGATCTGGTAGATGCCCTGTGAGAAGAGGTCAATGTTCTTGAAGCCGCCAAAGGTGAGGGCAATCTCGGTCGCTGTGACGAGCTCAGGCGTCTTGCTCATGGCGGCCGTTTGGACCGACGCTGCCCTGACCCTGTCTGCCCCGCGTGCGACTGCGCGCCCGGGCGAAGAGGGCTGCAGGAGAGAGAGAAAGGGGAAAGGGGGAAGGGGGGGGGGGGGGGGGCGGACTGACCGCGAGGCGGCGTGGAGTGAGAGAAGAAGAAAGAGAAGAAGAGGGGGAGGAGAGAGAGAAGTCATTGGAGGAGAGGAGGGAGCGGCAAGGTGAGAGGCTTCCGATGGGGTGTTGAGAGAGGGGAGTCGGAGAGTGAAGAAAGCAGCAGTGGAGTAGGAGTAAAGGTTGTCCACACGACCGAAGAGAGGGCTCCTCGCGAGGAGAGCCAAGCACAAGGCTAGACGAGAGAGTAGTAGAGAGTCCAAACTGGAGAAGAGAAGAACAAAGGACAAAGGGGAAAATGGGAAGTGGAAGAGCGCCGCCGGAAGAAGCAAAGGAGGAGGTGCCTCATAGAGTAGAGTACTACAAAAGGTACTCTAGAGCTAGAGTACTTTACTTTGCATAGATAGTCGGTGCCTAGCCAGTTCCTAGCACAATTGTTCTCCCCCTCGGTATTTTGCCCCCTTGAGGCTTTAGGACCCCGAGTCAGGCATTGTGCTCAGCCCACATGTACTGGCCCGGCCTGCAACCAAAGGGTTGGGCGGCATTGAAGAGGGTTGTGTCTGTCGCTAACGCACCACGTGCCGGAGCCTGTACGGACTGTCAAAAAAAAACCTTTTAATATTCTCGCCTCCCCCGTGGCACTGACTCGCATATTCGTAGCCACGCCCCCTTCCCTTCCTCACCCTCATTCCCCGCCTTGCGGCAACTCCCCTCGTGCTCTACTTAGGGGCTCGGGATATGTGGGGGGTCCGAGCGGAGCTGTGTGCACTTGTCCTCAGCGGCGTGTTCTCCGCTCCCTCCTGTGCCACTGAGTGACCTGTTTGTTTTTAAAGTTGTTCCATGGCCCCTTGGCTTTGTGTGCGCGGCGTTCCTCTTAGATGACCTATAGTGATCGATCGCGTTCTTAGATGGTAAGTTCCCTCGGGCCGACGCTTCATGTTATGCGAGTCTTTCAGCGAGGCCAAGTGCTTTTGCTACGAGGCGGGTGTTTTCGCTCAGTTGTAGTCTACCTTTCTCGTTTTCAATGAATACGGGGGCGCTGAGTTCTAGCGATTTCTTGAGTTTGGGCTTTCTCCCTTGAGCGGCTTTGTGCGTGCGTGCAGAGCAGTGCGCTTTTGGCGGGGTGAGGCCCCTGACTAATGTAGTGAATCTCACTAGTGTAGACTCTAGGATAGGTATGTAGTGGTATTCGTGTGACTCAAATTCTACTCTGTAGAAGTCTCTTAGTATGTATTTCCACGCTATGTACGGACTGTCAATATCAATATCGGGAGCATCTCAATCCTCGGGCGCATCTCACATCTCATCTCAATCCCTGTCACTTTGTTCTTCAGTCTTCAGCAAGGTCCCCACTAATCTTATGATTGGTCGCCATGGAGGGGGTCCTCGCCCCCCCCCCCCCCCCCACTCTCTCGACTCCCCTCATGGGGGGCGAGAACCATCCACCCCCCTGCTAAACCTACTTTTATAAGTGGGGGTCAATGAGGGCCTCGCGCCCCCCTCTCTCCATCGCGGACACCGGACACCCCCCGGGGTGGGCCCGTATATTCAACCTCAGCCCCTGCCCTCTGGCAGGGGCTGGGCAATCATCATCCTGGCCCAGACCCTTCGTGGGCGCGGGCCGCGACTCGCACTCCCACGCCCATACTGGGCCTGCCCTCGAGCTGACTCCCCCCCCTCCCCTGGTCGCCAGGCATACAGAGGCCGCAGGGAGGCCCCAATGGCCAGCGTGGCAAGCGTGGGAGATGCAGGGGGGGCCAGGGGCTGAGCCCCAGCCTCCACTGCCCCCTGAGCTGCCCTTGCTGGCCCTCTGGGAGCCCCCAAAGGCCCTCTGAGAGCAGGCCGTGGCGCGCCGCATGGCGACGCGCCGCAGGCCGCAGGGAGAGGGGTGGAGGAGAATGCAGAGAGGGAGAGGGGGGGTTTTGCACCCCCCCCCGATGGAGTGCGGTAAGAAACGGGCCCCGTTTGCGTTAGCAAACGGGCGAAGGGGGGCGGCTGGCGACAGGAGGAAGAGAGGAAGGGAGTGGCTCAAGACGTCCTTGTGGCAGGTATCGGGGGGCGCAGTCATTTATTTCTTCGAGGACTGCTCGCGGCGCGAGCTGTAAGGGCCGTTCTGCTTCTCGACGAGAGGTCCCTCCCCCCCCCCGGTGTTTTTCCCCGGAGAGTCGGCCGGCGTCGACCGGTCCGCCTCAATGGGTTTCCCCTCATTGTAACTTGTGGGGAGTTATAATGGGAGCCGGGGGTTTGCGAGGGGGGAGATTTGAAGGGATGCATATGTGTATGTGTCTGTGCCACCACTTCAAGGCGTGCGGGCAGGTGCGCTGAGGGGTGTCGTGATAGTACCGGGCTAGTGGGAGTAGTGGTACTAACGCTCATTTGTTTTATTACCATCCACCCCCCTGCGCTACCTCCTCTTGGCATGCAGGGGGGGCTCATCCAGACTCCAAACTGCCCAGACTCTCCCTGAGACCTGAGAGTCGGGCACAGATCGCACGCCCTGGCCCGCGTTGGCTAGCTTGTCGCTCTGACCAACCCCTCCTCCCCCTGGGCTCCCCTGATCCCTGATCAGGACCCCCCAGCCAGCTCCAGTCGACCGGCAGGGGCGCGAGAACCAGCGAGGGAGAGGCAGGAGGGGCCAGGGCCGTGCCCTAGCCTCACCTGCCCCCTGAGTTGTGCTCCCAGGCCCCTGCAGGCCTCCTGGGGACCTGAAGAGGGGCCGCAGGCGCGCGCCATGGGCCCGAGCCGCAGGGAAGAGAGGAGGAAGAGGGAATAAGAGGGAGGGGAGGGGGGAGCGGGGGAGCGGCAGCTCTCCCCTCCGGCGTTAGTTAACGTGTCTTCTCGCCCTGTTTAGGTAGCAGAGAAGACGGGGGCGCTAGAGCCTGGAGAGAAGGGCCGCGGCTCGCCGCGGCCACTCGCTTCGGCGAGAGTGATTGCAGCGCTCTGGGCTCCTATTTCACGAGTGCCCCCCCCCCCCCCCCCGCCCCCGCGTTAACTTTACCCGAAAGGGGTTTTCCCACAACGTGGACTCGAGGAGAGGACGCGCTAGGGTGCGCGGGGTCGGTGCTCGCGGTCGGTGCGCTACGATACGCATACCCCCCCCCCCCCCCCGCCCGCCCGCCATCGGCTAAGTGAAGCCGCCGGTATTCCCAGTTGTAATTATTATTTATTCAGTGGCCAGTGGCCAGTGGTAGTGCTAGTGTCTAGTGTCTAAAGGTGGCACGGGCCGTGGCTCGTGGCTCGTGCGCACCTGTGTTGTCGTGGCGCCCTCTCGCGGGCGCTTCGGTGGCGCGGCGTCGGTCAGGAGCCGATCGTCCGTCGCGGCGGCGGCGAGGTGGGCGGCAGGGGAGGAGGGGAGCGGCGCGCGCTCCATGACCTATCGGCTATCGGTTTATAGATAGTTGTTAAAAGAGTAAGGAGTGACGAGAATTTGGGGTGTGGGCGATGGCGTGAGTCAGTACCGTCAGTGCGATGGGGCCCCTTGTAGCTAGCAGACGGAAGCTTCAATCCTACAAATCGTTTTGTTTTAACGCTTGCCACGATCGTTAATTACCATCACATGCTAAATACTCTAGACATTTACGCACGTATACGAACACATAGCACGGCAGGCGGGCGTCCAGCCAACGTGAGACGACAACGCATAGCGCATCACATTGAGAGACCAGCAGCAGCAACCCCACACACAAATCCAGGTTCCCTGTTTGCTTGACGGCGGTGCACGTGGCACCGCATTTGCTGTCCTCACGGGTGCGAAATGTCAAGTAGCCTATCATTGCCCCTAAACCAACCAGAAAAGCTGCGTGGCTCGCGCTGTCGCCACCGTCGACGACAGGACCGTGGGCACGATCTCCAAACTGGCAAATAGCGGGGAAAGGCCATCGCATGTAAACAACAGCACGAGAACCTAGCCCAATCCATGACCAAAGCTAGTTGGACCCCTCCTAGAAAAATCAGAAGCCGAATGCTTCCATCAGATCGTCGGCGGTCGCATCGCCACCGTTGACGTCAACCTCGTCTGGGTCAAATTTGAACATCCCTCCCGCTAGCCTCTTCTCGGTTGCCTTGAATCCGACAGCCGCGACCGCCTCTATCATCTTGTCTGATGTCGGGAAGCCCGGTGATCCGACCATCTTCGCCGTTTTCTTCTCAAGGTTGATCGTGACCGAGATGATGCCATCCAAACCCTTGATGGCCGCCTCAATCTTGTCGGCGTCAGCCTGGGATGACATGTCCGGGATGTCCAGCGCGGTGTCGGCCGTCGGCGGAGCGTCCTTGTCCTTTTTCGGCGGCGCCGGTGGCGCGGCCTCCCCCCCAAGGTTCAGGCCGACCTTGACGGTGGTTTCCGAGGTGGCCTGGATGGTGATGAGATCAGGAGAGCCATTGCCAGCCGCTGCCGCCACTGCAGGCGCCTGCTCCGGCGCCTCCTGCTCACCCGAGTCATCCTCGGCGTTGCTGCCGCCGGCGTCGCCCGCGTCGCCGAAGCCGAAGGCATCCATCAGGTCGTCAGCGGTGGCGTCGCCACCGTTCACGTCGACCTCATCGGGATCGAACTTGAACATGCCTCCGGCGAGGCGCTTCTCGGTCGCCTTGAAGCCAGCCTTGGCGGCAGCCTCGATCATCTGAGCCGAGGTGGGGAAGCCAGGGGCGCCCACCATCTTGGCCGACTTCTTCGAGAGGTCGATAGTGACAGAAATGATGCCGTCGAGCGCCTTGATGGCGGCCTCGATCTTGTCAGCATCCGCCTGGCTTGCCATGCTGTCGATCTGTAGCGCGGTGTCGGCCGTCGGCGGAGCATCCTTGTCCTTCTTTGGCGGGGCAGGCGCTGGCGCAGGGGCCTCCTCGGCAACCTCCTCAACATCATCGCCGCCAGCCTCGCCGCCCATGTCGCCGAAGCCGAAGGCGTCCATCAGGTCGTCAGCGGTGGCGTCGCCACCGTTCACGTCGACCTCATCGGGATCGAACTTGAACATGCCACCGGCAAGGCGCTTCTCTGTCGCCTTGAAGCCAGCCTTTGAAACCGCCTCGATCATCTGGTCCGAGGTGGGAAAGCCGGGCGAGCCGACCATCTTGGCCGTCTTCTTCGTCAAGTCAATGGTGACCGAGATGATTCCCTGCAGCGCTTTGATGGCCGCTTCCACCTTATCAGCGTCTGCCTGGCTGTTCATGTTCTCAATGTCGAGGGCGGTGTCCGCAGTCGGAGGGGCGTCCTTGTCTTTCTTGCCGGCATCAGCGGCCGGAGCGGCCGCGGCGCTCGCCGGCTTCTTCTTCTCCTTGGGCGGCGCCGTCTTGAGCCACTCGCGCTTAGCGAGGAGATCGGCGTGCAGGGCCGGGCAGTCCTCAGTTGTAGCCGGTGCGCTGAATCCAAGCTTGGCGAAGGAGGCGAGCGCCTCCGGCGCATGTGAAAGCTTCATTGACTTGGGCTTCACCGGCGCCGCGCCAGCGCCACCCTTCTTCTTGCCCTTCTTGGAGCGAAGAGCGGCGAAGTAATCATCGTCGTCGTCGCGCTTGATGATCTTAGCGCCCTTTGGAACAGAGTCGGCGCTCACCTCCTTCTTGACCTCCGAAACGGCCTCTTTCTTGGGCAGGTACTTCTCCACGTACGCAATGAGCTGCTCACAGATATACTTCTCCTCCTCCCAAGGGTCGCGCTTTGCCTCCTCCTCCTCCCTCGCCTTCTTCCAGGCCTCGCGCTCAGCCTCGCGCGCGGCATTTCGCGCCTCCCACTCCCGCTGCTTCTGCTCGCGAACCGCCTTGGTGTAGGCAATCCACTCCTTGCGCTGCTCGTTGAACTCGTCACGAATCTTCCGAACCTCCTCTCGGATGGCGTTCATCTCCTTGCGGAGCTCGTCGCGCTCCTTGTACAACGCAGGCAAGTCGGACTTCTTAGCATCTTCCTTGGCCTTGGCCGCGTCCATTTGCGCACGCCATTTCTCCTCCTCCTCCTTGGAGGCGTTCAGCTCGGCGTTCTTGGCCTTGAGCTGTGTATACAGCTCATTGTGGTGCTCTTTCACGCCACGGAGCGCCTCCTGAGAAGCATCGATCAGACATATTAATCTCCAGTCCCGGCGCACAGAGCTCCAAGTCACCTGGCTACGGGCGTGCACACCTGCGCTTCGTCGTACTGCTTGATCATCGGCTTGTTTGCTGAGAGCCGCTTGATCTCGTCGATGATCCGCTTGTCATCCTTCACTGAGGTTGAGGTGGTCTGTTGCTGATGCTCTAGCGCCTGCCACATGCAGGAGCCGGGAAATGTGAGACTCGTTCGCATTCAAAGGGTAAGAGGCGGACGTGGCCGCGGGACCCCACCGTTGATCCGCTACACGCAGTTCGAGCATGCAGATGGGGCAGACAGGCAAGGAGCCGGGAAATTGTGAGGCTCGTTCGGATTCAACGTATCAGAGGCAGACGCGGCCGCGGGACCACCACACTCTGTAGGTCTGCAACACGCAGTCCGAGCGCGAAGACGGGGCAGACAGGCAGAGTGCAGTCTAAGCCACACCTTGATCCTGCGGTCAATGTCCTCGACTGAGTAGCACTGTAATTCCGCCTTCAGGCGCTGCGTCAAGTCAGTCTGTTGCTTCTTCAGCTCATCGGCAGCCGATATTTGGTCGAAGATGCTGCGCTTCTCCTGTAACGGAAGGAGGCGCCGAAGGAGGCTAAGTAGGAGTCGATGGGCAGCTTGCTAAAAAGTGCGGCATCCGTACCTGCAGGAGACGGCGAGACTCGGCCTTCACGGCGGTGAACTTGTTGCGCGCGGAAGTGTACTCGGCATTCTCACTGGGTTGATTGCGGTTCTCGACGATCGCCTTGATCTGCTCGAGGCGCTCCTGCTTCTCGACGAGTTTGGTGTCCTGCTCCGAGAGGCGAGACTTGAGGAGCGCGTCGTCCGGCTTTGGCACCTTCTTCATCTCCTTGATGCCCTCCGCCTTGACGGCGGTGGCCTCGGCCGCAGGAGCCTGCATCGGTGGCAGGCGGCTCAGATTGCCGTCTCGCGCTCGCACGCTCGCAGGGGCGCAGGCCGCGCTGCTGGGCAGCAGGGCGGGGCTCTTTCCCGCCTGTGCGCAGCGTTACGCAGCAGGGGGTGGGCTGTGGGTGTGTGGGCGGCGGTTGGTGGCTGCGCGTCGGCAGGCTGGCGAGGGGGCGCTCGTCTCACCGTATCTGCCGCCTCCTTCTTCTTGTCCTCTGCCATGGAGTGTGTGTGTGGTGTGCTGTGTGCGGAGTGGGGGAGAGCTGCTGCACGCGGCGCCGCGCGGAGGGAGAGAGAGAAGAGACCAGGGAGCAGGGAGGAGAGAGGGAGGGGGGGGGAGAGAGAGTGAGAGAGGCAGTGCAGAGAGCTGTGAGTGCGTATGTTGGGTAGAAGGTAAAACGAGAGGGAGAGAGAAAAGAGAGAGATGAGGCAGAGGCAAGAGAGTGCGCGAGAGAGGAGTGCGGTTCAAGTCGCAGCAGAGAAGAAATCGCCGCGCGATGGGTTAGAGAGCGCGCGTGGGGAGGGCGGCGGGGCGGCGAGGGGTGGCGAGGAGGCAGGCGGCGCGCGGGCGCATCTTCCACGTCGTCCCTCTTCCCCCCCCCTCCCCCCCCCCCCTCTCCCCCCTTCTCGCCTCCTCCCCTCTCCCCCCCCCTCTCCCCGCTCTCCCCGCCCTCTCCCCCCCTCCGGTTCTTTCTCCTGCGGACCCCCCCCCCCCCCCCCCCCCCCCCCCTAGAGCAAGACCCACCCGCGGGGGGCGCGAGGGAGTCCCCCCCCTCCCTCCCCCCTCCTCCCCCCCTCCCTTCCCCTCCCCCCCCTCCCCCTCCCCCCTCTCTCCCCCCTTCCCGAGTCGAGGGCCACTGCCGACGGCCCCGCCGACGGGATCCCTCCTCCCCTTACCCTGTCGCATCCAGAATATCAGTAGTTTTACTTCTTTACTCACAGCCTCTCAGGAGACATGTCTGGTTGGCTGTGGAGAGGCGGCGGCGTGGGCTGTGCTCGATGCTCGATGGACAGAGGGGGCAGGACTGGATAGGCGGCACTCGAGACGGGCCTGCGGCATGTGTGAGTGAAGGTCACAGGACGGCGAAGGGGGCGTGTGAGGAGCGCCAGGCAAGCCCCGGTCGGGGCACATCCAATGTTGTGAGTTGTGAGTTGTGAGTTGTGAGTTGTGAGTTGTGAGGCTGTGGCGCTGTGCGCTGTGGCTGACCCGTGACCGGGGTCCGAGGTGGCTTGCCTTCATTCGGTGCCAGGGTGCCACTGGCACCGAATGCTGCCACTTGGAGGGGGCGAGGGGTGCCGCGTCTCCCCCCGCCCCCCCCCGCCCTCGCAACATTGTTGTTCGGGAGGCGTGTTCGTGGACGCGGCGGTCCACATGCACATGTCCACATGCACATGCCCACATGCCACATGCTCCATTTGCTAGTACTAGTATGTGCGTAGTCTGCGAGTCCACATCTCCACATGTCCACATGCGTAGTCCACATGTCCACATGCACATGCCACACGCTACTCTGTTACTCTTAACCCTAGTATGTGCGTAGTCTGCGAGGCGGACGGTCGTTGCGTGCATAGTACATACAGCATACAGCTACTCCTAGCTACATTGAGAGCCTCCAGGGGCCCCGGGGCCCTTGGGGACACATGAAGTACAAATGGGACCCCCGCGAGCGCGATTCCTTCCCTTTCTTCTTCACACCTCGTCACGTGGCACGTCCACTCTCTCTCGAGCCCCTCGATGGCGTCGCCGTCCGCAGACTGCGCGGCCACCGCCGGCTCCGAGAGCGAGAATGAGGAGGAGAAGATGGACTTCGAGGATTGGGGGGAGGACGAGCCAGCGCCCACCAAGTGCCTCTTCACCGACCGCGTCTTCGACTCGGTCCACGAGTGCCTCGCACACTCAGCGGAGAGTTTTGGCTTGGACTTGATGCAGGCATGCTGCCGCCGCATGCTCTCAAGGCGCGCTGCGAGACGCGATCCGATGCGCTCACGCCAGCTGCTCACATTGGGCGACGTTCCTCGACCACAATCCTTGTCTGCTGCGCACAGGTCATCCGCAAGCTTGCTCTGGACACGTATGGCTGCATTGCGCTGGTGAATTTCATCCGTGCGTCCATGGCGGCCCCTGGGTCTGATGCCGCAGCCGTGGCAAAGGCCGTCAATGACTGCGACACATCCCTTCGCCAAGCTTTTCCCTGGCGAGATGACAAGTACATGCAGCCGGTCCTGGAAGACGATCCACTGCTGTACAGTCTCGCTGCAGGAGTCGAAGACGATGATGACGACCAGGACCCCGCGGAAGTTGGGCGGTTGATAAGTGCAAAATCAGGGTCGGAAGACAGTGGATCTGAGCAAATGAATGCGATGATGGCTGAGATGCGTGCCATGCAAGCCCAGATGGCTGGAATCCTTGGCGACTTTGTGGGCGGGGATGAAACCAACGCTCCACTAGGACGAGGCGAGCGTGAAAGCACCGGAGTGGAAGCAGCGGCAAAAACCCCAACTTCCGGCCTAGCTCTACTCGGATCCCCGGTTGGGCCCTCCGGAAAACGGGTCGACGCGGCGGATGATTCATCGTACTTTGCCTCGTACGGCCGCCTTGGCATACACGAAGAGATGCTTGCTGACCACGTGAGTCCCATTCCGCGCAACCCTATGATCCCGCAAGCCGCTCGGCATGGACGCACACAACTACCCTCAATCCCCCTACTCTTTCTGTGCGGCCCCACAAGTGCGAACCCTCCTTCTTTGAGAATGTCTTCGCGAATTGGCTCTATCAGGTTCGTACCGATGGTTATCGTCAGGCGATCGAGGGCAACGGGGCCATCCTTCGCGACAAAGTGGTCATGGATGTTGGATGCGGTTCTGGGATCTTGTCGATGTTTGCGGCTCGTGCTGGTGCTCGACGGGTGTTGGGCATCGACGCTTCGGACATCATAGATGCGGCAAACGCAGTCGTTGAGCTGAACCAGCTGTCCCATGTTGTGGAATTGCACCACTCGACTTTGGAGACGTTTGTGCTGCCTGACCCATTGCAGAAGGTGAATCAAGATCACCGTTCCCTGCACAACAGGATTCGGAGGAACCTTGTTCACACTGTTCGCCGATGGGTCCCTCGGCAAATGGGTACTCGGCCTACTCGACTGTCACGCCTCATTTCCAGCTGTTTTTCGTCTCATACTCCATGCCTTCTTGTTAGCAGGTTGACATTCTCGTGTCGGAATGGATGGGCTACGCTTTGTTGTACGAGTCGATGTTGCCGACGCTCATCACAGCTCGCGACCGCTTCTTGGCTCCAGGCGGCGCCATCCTGCCCTCGGCAACGTCGCTCCTACTAGCCGGCTCATCCCATGATCGCCTTGCCTTTTTTAACGACGTGTACGGCTTCAACTATGCCCCTTTCATTGAGCCCAATCGCGCTGAGGCATCCGTCGAAGTTGTTCCCGAAGAAACGCTTCTGACAGCTTCCGAAGTGTTCCGCACTTTCAACATGCTCACTGTGACTAACGACGATCTTGATTTCAGTTCGCCCTTTTCGCTCATGGCAGTCAAGGCGGGCTCGCTCCGCTCATTCGTCATTCACTTCGATACGCATTTTGATTTGACCCCGCGCGGCGGCAAGTCTACGCTTTTCCGCACCGCGCCCGAGGACACTCCCACGCATTGGAAGCAAACGGTGTTGTATTTGCGCCGACCGCGAGAGCTGTCACAAGGTTCCGTTGTGAGTGGGATCATCGCGTTCTCGCGCAATAATACGTACGAACGGGGATACGATTTTGCGCTTACCATCCAAGTTGATGGCGGGCCCAAGGACACCCAGCTCTTCCGTATGACGTGAGGGGCTGACGAATTTGACAAGTCATTACGCGATGCCGCTAGGCAAGACACCAAGGAGGCGTCCGTGGTCCGTGGTCTTTTCGGGCCCGGTTGTGAAACCTATTGTCAGGTGTCACGTCCACGGGGCCTGACACAACTGACATCCGTGACGTCGGACCTGACGTTAGGGTAAAACACTAATAGTTAACTAAAATAGTCATTACAATACTATCATTGAATAGTAGGCTTACTAAGTAAAAAATCTGAAGATTCTGGGCTAACACCTACTACGTTCCAGGTCACGCTACCTCGCTATCGACATCGCCCTTACTTCCCTTTCCTCCTCTCCTCTTTCCCTTCCCCCCTTCATTCCTTTTTCTTCGGTTTCCGGGGTCCGGCGTCCGGCCCAGGTGCACTGTGCACTACCATGGGCCTGGTTCAGAGTGTGGGGTCTGGCCAGGCCTTCTGGGTATTCGGTTGTGCTTGCCTAAATGTGTCCCGGCTTCGTGTCCTGGTTTCGGATAGCGGCAACTAAGTTTATACCTGGTTCGCCCATGGGGGGGCACGAGCCCCCCTCTCTCTCCACTCTCCACTCCTCCCTTGCCGTGGGGGAGGAACCACCCATCCTCCTGGCATGCCTGATGGCTTGCTAGGAGGCCACTGCCCTGCTGACCCACTCTCCCACTGACAGGCACGCCTGGTTCGCTCGTCCTGGCCCCTCGTGGCCAGCCCATCGCTCCAACCCCCCCTCCCCCCCCTTGGTTGACAGGCAGACAGGTGCAGATTGGGGGCCCCAGAGGCTCAGGAGCGCCAGCGAGGGAGAGGCAGGGGAGGCCAGGGCCCAGCCCCAGCCTCCTCTGCCCCCAGAGCTGGCCTCCAGGAGCCTCCAGGGGTCGCCAGGGGCAGCTGCAGCAGGCGCCTGCCGCAGGCGCGCCATCGCGCGTGCCGCAGGAGAGGGGAGAGAGAGCGCGGAGAAGGGGGTGGGCGGAGCGAGAGCTCCGCTCACCGAAAAATAGGTAAGTCCCGCACCTGTTTATACAGGATACGTCGGGGCTGAGGCCGCCGCCCACTCGGAGACACAGGAGGAAGGGGGGGAATGATCACCGGGGGGAGGCGCGGGCCACCGGACCATATCTAAGCCCTTCACCCCTATCCCCCTAGTAGTCTAGTAGTGCACGGGGGGAGTCGCCTTATGGCGGGGGGAGAAGGGCCGGGGGAGTGAGGGTGTAGAAAGTGTTTTCCTACGTGAGTAGAAAGTAAAGGGTCCACGGCCGCGTGTGTGGTGAGACTATTAAAAGGTTTAATTGGTTTCGGATAGCGGGGTTATGCTTGGGTCAGGTATCAAGCAAGAGTCAAGAGCGTACCGGTTGAGGAAGGACAAGACATGCAGACCACACTCCACAAGCTCATCCTCAAGATGCGCGCCAAGTACGGCGACCTCGAAGTGGAAGGTCGCCCCATCAAGAGCTTAAGCCTCTGCATAGATCACAACCCATGAGTGTGTGTACGTGTGGCCTTGCGACAGAGAGAATTTTGGAACATAAAAGGGATGGGCATGTGGATGTGTATTTCGAATGAATTCTAACATTGATGGCGTTCAGGCCCCCACGTTCCAAGCTCGGGACGAGAAGGTGGGGGGGAAAGCGAATGGGGACCATCGATGGACACAACAGAGGGGCAAACGGGGGACGATCGACGGAACGGGAGGTAGGGCCGGGGGAGTAGGGGGCTGTAGAACGCTTGCGTCGTGAAAGTATTGGGTAGTGGGTCCAGAGCCGCGGATGCAGTAAGAATATTACAAAGTTTTACCTGTAGCTCCAGAGGCTCTCCGAGGGGAGCAGGTCCCTCCCGGCCACGCCCGCCACCCGCCGCCCCCAAAAATATTAGAGGGGGGCAATCCTTGCGCCTACCACCTTAAGGGGGAAGCAACATCATTTTGATCAGCAAAATTTGTGATGGTCGAAGGCAATGGTGAACATCACTGCTGTTGGGGACGGATACGACGCGCTGCCCACCTGGAGAATGCCCACCTACAGCAGCAGAAGAGCTGTTGTTCCACCGAGCGATCTTGACTTTGACTCACAACTCACAATGCAACAACCTCTCACAACCATCGTTCTTTGTGCGCAAGCACGCTCAGGTGAAGCAGCATCAGTGAAGACACTCGCATACCGGGCAACATTTCCGGGTGACCCTGGAAGTCTAGCTTCACAATGAATGAGCAAGAAGGGCGGCAGCGGTGGCGCTGGCTAGAAGCTGCAAGTCTGCGCGCCGCGCGATGTCACTGACTTGGTCCTCTTGAGGCTGTTGGTTGGTTGATGGTGGAGGCATCGGGTTCACACCCCCGCGCTGCCCGTTGCCTCTCCCAGTGTCACGCAGCTTCGCCTCTCGGGCATTCAATGCCTGCTCCCGCTGATTAAGTGCTGTTGTCCTCCGAGCAAGTTCTGATTGTTGCTGCATAAGGCTGCGCTCGGCTTTACGAAGCTCATCCAATCTCTTCTGCAGCTGGCCCGAGAACACATCGATCAGCGAAGCAAGGTCGGCTGATGCTGAGCGGATTTTCTCCCCGGTTTGCAAGACCTCGGCATCGGCCATGGCTTTTTTTGCCGACAAGACCTCTGTGGCTTCTACGGGCTGCCGCGCTGGAGGCAAGCTAGGGTAGGTGGGCGGCGGGGGGAAGAGGAGCTGCGTCAGAATTTTTTTCTTGTTGTGTGAGTATAACCTTAGTGCTGTGGGTTTGTAACCCTCAACGGTCGACGGCAACGGAGCAACGGAGAAGCCCCTCCCCCGCGATGGGGGTGTGCGCGGTTGATGCATGGCTCGTCCGGTGTCTGTGGCTAGGGATGCTAGCCAACAAGATGCTCTACAAGACGCTCAAGATGCTCAACGTGGTACGTGGTACCCCCGCCCCGCGCACCGCCGAGCCCCGAGCCCGGATGGGACAACAGGTACGATGTCAACAGGGTTCGGGGCCCTCTTCCTATTAAGAGGACGTGTGAACAGGTCGCAATAGGTCCATAACAGGTCAAAATAAAACTCATGATACTAATATTATAGATTTATCAGTATGATTATAATATGTAATAGTAGTATGAATATAATTGGCTTCTGACTTGCTGCTGACTTGTGAGCTTAGATAGAGCTTAGAGCTTAGTTACTCTTCCGGCTCAGGTTCTTCTACAACCATACTAGAGGTAGCAGTAGTGGTACTGGGCTCGCCATCACTGAATGTGCTCTCCGACATCCCGAGCGCGCGGGCGAGCGAGGGGGGTTCGTACCCAAATTGCCAATTCCGCCCGCCACTTTCTATGAATAAAGCTCCCGCGCTCCCGCCGCGCCTAAATCCTAAATTTTAATTAATCTATACGAAGCGTTCAGCATGTCTCAAATTTATTTTCGTTCGTACACCTCTCTGTTACCTATTAGTAATACCTATTATCATGTAACAGGTCTGATAGGCCTTTTGACATCTTAATAACCTATCTATTAGAAGCCTATCTATTGACCCATCCGGGCCGCCGAGAGCCGAGAGACGAGAGACCACTTCACAATCTCTATCTCTAAGGTCGCGTTCAGTCGTTCCGTCGTGCCGTCGAATGTGGGTCAGACTCGGTTGAGCCATCAAATGTCCATGGTTAATAATGGTTAATTTATAATAGTAGTAGTTTCAATTTATAATACTACCTCCGTTCCAAAACTGAGATGCCTCGCACGCTTTGGGTTGAATGGAAGGGCCACAAACTTCAACTAGGGGCTCCATCAAAGGTATGGTGTTGGGGAGGGTACATTGGGGCTTAACATAAGAGCTCTGGGAAGGCTATTAGTATGCGGCTACGCCTAGAGCCAATGCGACAAGCATACGCACTCTATTCACTGTCAGAACGAACGCTCCGTGCGGCAAGCGGCAAATCATACACTCATTCCCACCATCTACCTCCACAATCCACAATCTTTGCCAACACCCAGCGCTTGGTGTCAAACAAATGCCTGCGCCAAGGTGATGTTATAAGCGTGTTCATGGAGCACTCTCTCGAACCAACTCCTTTGCCTCCTCAGGGCCGGAGGGCCAAAGCGCGGCAGCCAGCCACCCGCGCCGGTTCGCGCCGCGCGCAACTTTTCGCACCTTTATGAAATGAAAACTCATCCTTTCTTTTGTTTTCGTCATTCTGTCTTCTCTTCCATCGCATCTGGCATACGCCCCAATGTACCCGCAATATGTCTCGATCATTCGAATTTCATTTTGTAACCCCCTCTAAGAGACATTTCCCTGGATCCTGAGTTTTGGAACGGAGGTAGTAGTTGTAGTTGGCTTGTCATTGTCATAGACATAGAATAAATTTATATAGCTCCCCTGGGTGTCCAAGGATTCCGCAGGGTCCCCCCCTACCTGCCGCCTCCCCATAGTGAGTGACCGGGCTATCACGGCAGGGGAGGAGTAAAGAGAGGGGGAGGATCGTGCCCCCCCATGTATGTGCATGTGTGAACCAAGTATAAACTGAGTTCGGGTATAGATAGATGAAGGGGGGGGGATGGATGGAGGTGAAAATGGGGCATGGGCGATGTCGTTTTCGCCCAGCGTGGGGAGGTAGCTTAGTAGCATTAGCCGACTATTTCAAGAAGTTTTAACGATAGTTGAGAATATTATACTACTTCACCGTTTAGTAGTAGTAGTGTTATTTTACTCATTGTCCTCATACCGTCCTTTGACTTTTGATGGGGCTCCCGGTTGCATAGGCAAAATAATTGCGCTACGGGTCACAAACAAACTGCCATCAAGGCAAGTACCATGTACCATCAATCAAGGAAACAATGAAGTCATCGAACGCGTACTCGGCGTCCGGCATGTAAAAAAACAGCTCTAGAACGGCCTTTCGATTAACCCCTGACCTACACTCCCACTCCTAAATGCAAGAGTCATTCGTAAAGCTCATGATCACGAGGAATCTTGACCTTGTCGAACAAATCCGAGCGAACACGTATCATCGTCGCTGTCATTCGTGCCAATCCTCGGCCTCTTCCTGAATCTTGTGCTCCGAGACGCCGAGATTGGAGGTGGAGTTCTCAGCACGAATATTCGCAATAGACGCATGTGGATGCAACGATCCAAACAAGGAATATTCACTCGTCGAGGAGGATAGCTCGCTCACAATCGATGTGCTCCTTGCGGTGGCCATGGATGAGCGCCGCCAGTCGTCAAAGACGGCTGTACGGCGAGTGCGCGCCACAGTTGCAGCTGCTTGGACACTTTCGGCAAGTTGCAGCGCCAAGACCTTGCTGTAGCAAGGGACGACGAGTCGTTTCTCACGATCGGTGTTCCCCCGCCTCGAAGATTTTTCAGCGCGCTCACTGCGGCCGCTTTCGACTAAGTACTCGCTTCCCTCGCTTTGTTCACTCGGCCACGCTTCGGCCGCCACATCGCCGTGGAGTGAATGGAGGCGTGGATTGTCACCACGTGTGCTAACCCCGCTTCCACGGCGTGAAGCGAGAATGAGGACGATGTTCGAATCATTTGCCTCCGCGGTCAGCACTTTGCGTAGTGGCACGTTAGCAGTGGACATCCAGTTTGTGGTGTCAACGACCAGCAAACGCACACCAGTGAGGACGAGAACAAGCGGTTTGGCGTCTTGAGCTGGTGGCCTCAGCAATTCGAATCGAAGCATCGATTCGTTCACATAATGCCCCTCGCCGGCTGAGTGGAGGACTTGTTGGGCAAGCGCCTCGGCGAGAGAATACGGCACAATTCTGCATCGAGGAGAGGAATGGGAGGCCGAGATCGGGTGGAGCATGCGGGGAGGGCGGCGGCGACCGATGCGAGCCGAGTGAGTCATAGTGGACTCCGTCTCTCCACTAAGCTGTTGCATGGCGTTCGTCATCCCTGATGCAAAATGCAGAACCCCTGCCGTTGGGCGAAGGGCTGCTCCAGCAATACCCTTCCCAACACCGATGGAGAAGCCCCGCACACCGTCATTCATGGCACCTTTGACAGGCTCGCGCACGATGCCCACTACTCCAGATATGATCCCTAGGCCGAGTTTGGTCGTCCCATCCATCAGTTGGCGGCCGCTTTGTTTTGCAGCGGCCACAGCGCCCCGCTCAAGATTCACCGCTCTCTGAGATTCACGCGCCTCAGCCCAGTGACCACCCGTGCGACCCATGTCCATGGCCGCAAGGGTGCGGTCAGAGGAGCGCGCAGCGCTCGAGACAAACTTGCCGAATGAGTTGATGGGGGCGCCGATGGTGCTCTTAGCAAAGCTCGCACTACCCGCGGCAACGGCCCGCCCAAATGACGAGGGCTTTTGCACTACTGCCATTGCAGGAAGGTAGAACAAGTCCTTCACGCCAGTGCTCCACGTGCGGACAAATCCAACAGGATCACCAAGCATGTCGACCTGCAACAACACGCGCATAAGCTGACGAAGCAATGAATACTTGTAGTGGCTTGCAATAGATGCACCAAGCTCGGCAGCGGTGCCGACAAGATGCTCACGCAGGAGGGCAGATAAGTGTATGGGCGCCTCGTCGATGTGAGGGATCGGTACGAGTAAGGCTGCCGAGCCGCGCCCGAAGCCGAGATTGTTATTATGGTGGAAGGTAATTGAAACACGAATTGGGTGGAGCTCCAACCGCTTGAAGTATTGCAGCCGCTCAGGTGCACCGTAGCGGAGAAGCCCGCGCACCGACGCCGAAAGTCGCCGCTGTTCGCGCTTCTTGCGGATTCGCTGGATTGGAGGTGTTCTTCTGCCATCCATCGCAGCATGGTGAATCGCACTTCCAGCCCCTAGCTTCTGAGACTTTGCATCGTTGATCAGCCTAATCAAGCTTGGGATGCGTGCGGCAAAGAGGAAGTCGAGAAGGGCCTGCACAAGTATTGGCTCAGCCGCCAGCTCGAGTTCAAGAAGCCGGCAGGATACGTATTCCCACCAATCCACTGCGCCGCCACGGGTGCGCAACCGACGCACGATAGACAAGTGGAGAGCTGGCCGACCTTCCTTTGGGGGGGATCCTGCGAGCGACAGAACAGCCGGTAGCGTGGCCGAGGAGAGTTGGTTGTCTATTTGAAAGACAGCCAGCTGAAGTTCAAATGTGGCGACATCTGCGGAGAGCATGACGTCATGTTTCAACCCGGTGCCTGAGACATACAGTATTTCTTGACCGCCCGCAGTATGGACGATCGAGATACCAAATGCAGCGACATCGACGACCATGATTAGATGTGGCTGTGAGGATGATGCATTTGACATGCTTTGCGTGTCGGGCCGCGTCTCGCTAATGGTGACCACGCGTACTCCGTCGAGGAGAGCAACATGTGCCCACGCCACAGGCTCCAGCTTCTCGCTCCGTCTCTGGCTACGCTTCAGTAGACTGCGACTTGTCTCCGGGCGTAGGGCCTCAACACGCTCCTCTTCCTCATATTCATCCTCAAGGCGCTCACTATCGGCCGCTGTATCGCGTTCGCCACCCTTGGCACTTTTGCTTGGTACTAGTGGCGATGGCTGGTCGAAGGCGTCAAGGTTGATTGGATGCGCTTCCACAACAACTTTGTGTGATTGGGAGCGCCATGGGTCTGTTCGACGTGTATTGCTACCCGAGGGTTCTCGAGTCACCAGCAAGTCAGATGACCGGCTCAGCGAAATACAGATGGCATGTTCAAGCTGTGGTTCTGGCCATGCAAAGGCTGCACTCCCTCCAGGAGGGGCGACATGTCGTGAGGTGGTGACAACACCTCTCTGCCAGAATGCAGCAATGCACCGTGATTGGTTCACGACGAGTATGGGCGGGGGCGCCGGAGGTGCAAGCTCGAATGTCACCTCGATGCGCGCATCTACTAGCTCGACAGTAACAAGTATACGCAATATCGATGCCCACCAGCCGCTTTCATGGCGAGGCACACCCTGCTCGCAAAAGACGACGAAGGTACCCGGGGTGTCTATTGGGAAGGCTGAAGACCACCCCTCGTCTAGCCCAGGCAAAAAGCCCGATTCGCCTTGGCCCGGTGCAGCGCGTACGCGCAAGAGAGGCTCCTCTTTCGGCGATGGCCAATGCCAAGGAGCCCGTTCGTTGATCGCGAGAGGCGTGAGAGACCGCTGCTCGCGTTGCTCTAGGCTTCGTTGGGCAAGCGCGGCAACCCGCTCCTTCTTACGGGCGCGGCCCCTGGCAAATGACTCTTTACGTGCTAGCGGATCTCGGCCAGAAGACACCTCGCCCTCGCCGACGTCGTGCTCAGCGTTGCCGGGGCTCCGATGGATACTGGACTTGGGGTTGTGTTGTTCGCACTCGAGAACAAGCCCAGCACGATTATAAAGCCAGAAACGCTGGACAAAGGTCACCACTTTGATGCGCCCGTGATCCGTGTTGGCGAGCGGCGTGATATGGAGCGCCAAATCATACTTGCCCGCTCGTAGCGATCGCGCGGCCGAAGCCCCAAGCTCAAGTTGACCTAGGCCAACGAGCAACGAAAAAGGAGAAGACCAGCCGCCATCGGATTCGTCCTTACGCAACGGCTTGTCATTGAGAGCAGTCTGCCGCATCACGACGTCGGGTTTGACGCGTACGGCCAACGAATGCCGTGAGCCATTGGCAATGGACTCTAGAAGGGTTTGCTGGTCCGACATCGTCTGCTCTTCGATTGCCACCACATTCCCCTCGTCGCCATTGCCGCCAGTATCGACGACTTCACCTGCTGCCGCTTCAGCCACCTCGCGCGCCTCTGCCTCTGCGTCCTCAACGGTATCAACTGCACCGGCACGCCCTTGAGTGTGGGCTTTCTTGCGCCCCACACGGAATTCGAGCGTAAGCCCGGTGCCATTGATCAGCCAATGTGTCGCATACACTTGCAACAAATGCCTAGCACATTGGCACCCCGAGCGATGCTGGACCAGTAGCTTGAGTGATGTAGCGGCTGCTGACACGGCCTTGTCAGCACGGCGTTCCTGGCGCTTTTCGCGGCGCACGGACTTCTCACGAGTATTCAGATCCTCGAGAGAGCCTGTCGTTCCAGCAGCGCTCGGCTCATCGCTAACAGCAGCGCCGTCCGAGAGCCCGGGATTCGATTGGGTCATTGCCTGGGGCCTCTCGATACGGCGTGGTCGGAGACGCACCATTTCCACGCGATCTGCGCCACGCTGTGCGCCGTTGGCGTCTAGCTCGATCGGGGCGGACCAATCATATCCTGGCAGGCGCAATTGAAGAGCGTATCGCGCCCCCGCTACCATTGAGTGTACCTCGCGCAAGGCTCCATGTGGTGGCAGCTCCTCTTGGAGGACAGGTGGCTCGCCCTTGGCCCACGTGACTCGCCACTCTAGTGGCTCAGGGAGCAGATTTTGTATTGCAGCAGGGGCTTGGATGAGCATGCGGGCCGGACACCCCGTGGCGAGGCTGGCCTTGACCGGGTACCTCCAACACGTGGCAATAAGGTTGCAATTGTCATTCAGCCGGAGTGGGCGATTTGCAAAAGGCTGAGGAGGAGGCTTGGCACGCTCAAGAAATGGAGACGGTTTCAGCTCAGCTTCTTCGGATGGTATCGCGTATGCATCACTAGGCGTGGGTAGCAAATGAGCACCATGAGCAACGGCATGTAACTGACAAAGTAGCAGGAGTGCGTGCCCACGATGATTGAGGAATGTCAAGCGCTCCTCCGAGGTCGTGCAAGTCAGGCCGATGGAGTTCGGTGTTGGGGTCTCCACTGGCTCAATGGAGAGGATCTCGTCAAAGGAGAATGTAGCGCGCGTCTCGTGCCCGAATAGGGAGCCTTTGAAACACAGGTAGCGTTGTGTCACGTACAACTTGCCCCGTGCCGAACCATCGGCATGGACAAGAGCGCATGCATACTCTTGGAGTACGAAAAGGTCCTGTTCGTGCTCAAGGTTGAAGCGCGCGCGCAAAGCAACATTTTCGGTGAGCATATCTCGGCGAAACTGCGTTGAGCAGCGTGCAACGAGAGTCTCAAGTAGATGTCGTATCTGATTGGCACTTGCGAATGTGAAGCCGATGAGTGTGATGCTTGATGGGCTACTGCCCGCCGCGAGACTGAGGACCAGCCCCTTATTGTTCGGCAATTTGGACGTCTTCTTCACGATCGAAATTACTGCATCATAGTTCACCACTAGGCTTTTCTCTCGCCTCGCCAACTTTTTCTGAAAGGCGTGGTGATGCGGCTGAAAGTAAAAAGCAGCCGAACCGATGTACAAGTCTCCTGCGTGAGCTTGATTCGTTGCCTTGCTCAGGACGGACCCCTCGGAGGCGACCATTGAACAAGATATTACCCGCACCAAGTGCTGATGATCCGGCACATCGAAGATTGATCGCCATGCAGCGTCTTCCTCGGCGGTCGGTGGAGGCTCGTCATAGGCCAGTTGCGCTGGGAGCCACAAATACGGCGGGCCCTTTCCGAGAGCCGATGTCACATCTGCTGCGTCCAGAGCCGCTTTCACAACGTTCATTGGCACATCGCCTAGTCCACAGTCAGTGATACGCAAGCCACCTTCCAATTGTTCGCGCGAGATGGGTAGAGCGCCACCGCCCGGCTTCAAGAGGCCGGCGTGCTGCATTGGCTGATAAGGTAACTCGACGTCGACTGCGAGCGTGCGCTGAGTGCAATTGACTAGAGTGAACATGGAGCGGAGAGTGAGACGCGTGGTGCCGTTCCGCTGTTCGACCTCGCACACAAGCGAACGGACTTGCTTCGACGGAGATGGCCCACCCTCGTCAATTGGCAATACGGTAGTCCCCAAGCGATTGACAAGGAGTCCGGCGATGGGGCGCGCGCCCTGAAGACGCACAGTCAGTCGTCGTGGTGTGTCCTCGCACCATCCACGACTAGACAGCAACTCGGCTGCTTCGGCGTCCCACATCGAAAGACGAGCACTACCTCCAGCGGCCAGCTCATGCACTCGCCGCGTATTTGATCGAGAAATGGGGAATGCTTGACTGGGCGAAGCAACACGTGAAGCCACCACCTCATCATCCAACGTACGTGCGCCACGCGGTACCATGGGCACATCTGCCTCCTCGGTCGCCCAGTATCGTAAATCCTCGCCAGTCTCATTGACGATCCAATACAATGCGCCTTGGCCTCCTCCATCATGCTCAAAGAGAACATGGCCGTGAGCGTCGTTGACAGCCAGGGATGTTGGTCGGGGGCTCTTCCAAGTGCCCCTTGGAAGGGATGATAGCCACAGAGCGCGACGGGCAGCTCGGCTACCAAGAAAGGCCTGGAGATTCGTGTGTACGGCTATAATCATTGTATCACTGACATTGATCTCTAGGGATCCACGCAACGAGAGATTAATGCTTGTTATGGGAGTCGCGTCGTTCGACTTCTGTAGCCGTAGTAAGAGGCTAAGAGGTTCTACCACGGGTTCCCAGCATAGCAATGAGAAGTTGTAGAAGTTGACCGCCATCGGCACAAGCACTTCAGCCGCCAATGGTGCTGTGGTCGTGACTTTATCCGTGGTCAAAGTGATTGGCTGCCCCTCTCCACCGAGCGCTAGCTGGACAAGCGGCAGGCATGGGCGGTCGCACGAGAGCAGAGTAATCTCAATGCCGGGCACGCTTCCTAGCAGCGTTTCCTGCATTTCGAGAGCCCGAAGGTGCTTGCCCCCTCCACCAAGGGCTGCAGGTGCAGCTGCGTTTGCCAGAGGATCCAATGGTCTCGTCAAATCTATCGGGAAGGTGGCAGCTGTGTGTTGATAGGCGGAGCTCACTGCGTCCACAAATATCAGCATCTCGAGTGAAATGGAAGCACGAAGCGGCTGATCGAGAGTGAGCGACGTCTGCATTTTCCCGGGCCGCAATGATTGCGCAACGTGGAGCGCAAAGGGCTCTAGGAGAGCTGGTGCTTGATCTCTCACGGATGGAAGTGAGACGAGGTCACAGAGCGCTCCACACGCCCGCAACCCGTGCATTGCGGGCATGCGCGGCCATGCATCTGGAATTGGATCTTCGTAATAGCCAAGGGCTAGGCAAGTATGCGAATGTGATAGCTGCAAAGACAATTGGTCGTAGACCGCTGTTTGTGCTGGCTTGGTTTCAATCGCGCTAGTATCCAAACTAACGCCAACGGTGATGCCGTCGGGAACACGCATGGACTCCATCGAAAGGCTAATGTGAACAGCGACCAGGCGTGGTTCTATTTCTTGCGCGACAGGCGTCGCCATCGGCAAAGCACCTGGGCCTTCTTGGCCGTCCTCGTCGTCGTCGTCACCACTTCCATCTGCCGAGCAATGCATCCCCTCCGGAGCTCCAGGAGCAGGCTCTGTAACAAGGAGTTGTACCATTGGAATGGCAAGGCGTAGCTGTTGCCCTGTAGGAGGCGGCCTAGGCGGGAGCGCGCCATCGCGCGCCATCAATCGCGCTTTGCGCGCGGAAAGAACGTTTGACGCACTGACGCCAGCACGCACGCCGAATTCAGCGAGTCCGAGGACAGCTTTTGGTAGCACCGAGACACTCAATCTGCCAATGGAGACGTCGACCTGTTCAGGGTCACCGCCTTTTGTAGCCAAAGATACGAAGACCCCTGCGTCATCCGTCGTCCGGGCTGCAGCGTCTGCCTGCGATGCCGGCCTAATCTTCCCAGATCCTAGACCGTCCTTGTCCCTCGCAGCGTTGGTGATAACCCTGCTCCCAGCATGCAACGCCGTCTCGCCACGAGCCTCGGCGGCAGCGGCTGGCGAGGTAAGCGGTGGGCCAAGCATTCGAAACCAACGAATGGCGCCGGATGTGGTCTCAATGGTGACATAGCACGAGATCTTGGGTACCTCAATCTCAACGAAGGTGCGCCCGTCGAGTCTTTTATTGACACCGATGTCGAGGTTGTCGAGCCGGAGCTGAAGAAGTGGGCGCGAATCAGCGGCGTCGTGCAGCCAGAGCGCGGCTTGCGGAAGTCTGACCACTACCTTGAGATGGGTCGTCCCTCTTTGTGCCAGACGTGCACGCGCAGGGTCCTTGGGTAGTATAGGGATCAAGTTGAAGTTGTCAAGCCAGATTGCAAGGAGCAACCCAAAGTCGTCCGGGGTAAGACCTAGATGAACGGTGGACTTGAATTGCGTCAAGTCGATGATTAGTTCCTGGAAGGGTACCCCTAGTGAGGCTGCGGCAGCGTTCGAGAGCGGCTTCCGAAGAGTGAGCTCGAAGCGTGGGATCTCCTCTACTACAGTGAGCGCAAGGTGGCGCGGGGGCCCACGGCCGCGCGGGTGTACTGCGACGCCATGCACGCGCACCACGGATACCTTGATAAGGTCCATCAGAGTTGGCTCACCCACAGAGGAGGAAGCCACCATCGCATCGTAACATTTGAATTCCAGCCGGCCATCGGCGCTGGTGGGCATGGTCAGTATTGCACTTGGCACCAAGATCTTCCACGTTGGACGCCGCCGTGCCGCTGCAATGGCGCTCGCTGGGTCAGCCAGTGGTGCGGGCGGGACCGGCCGACCCCCGTTCGCGAGTCTAACAAGAGGCTTGCGGATCGCTCGCTCGATGAATTCGATGGAACGTAGCAATGGAGCAATGCGTAGCTCAAAATAAACAGGCTCTATATCAACGACGACGTCCAGGGTGCCACCCGTGTCCACACCTTGCTCGAGGGTCACCACAGCTTGAGCGCCATTGCTCTTTGCAGCGTGCACGGTGGTTGCTGCAACGTCTACATCCTCATACCGGTACGCCTCGGTACCCGGGCACTTGGCAATCGCCCGCGCCATTACAAATGTGTTCGCATCGGGGCGCTGGTTCTCAGGGCAGCGCATCTCGTCTAGAGATGCTCGGATGACTAGTGAAAGCTCTGGTTTCCCACCTGTTTCGATCGGCGGCGACTGTGTGAGCGCGACCTCCACGTCATCGACCGTCAACAGCATAATATGCGGCATCGGAATATTTGGTGGCATGCCCTCGGGTGCAACTTCGAATGTCTCTCCGGTGGTAGCATCCCAAGGAATGCCAGCGACCGGCCCAGTGAGAGGCTCCGCGTTGAAGGCTACGCTAACGACGGAAACACGGGCACTAAAATTCAGACGCAAAGGACCTTGAGCCCGATTCGTATTGTCAACCAATCTAGACGCAGAATCCCTCTTGGTTTCGGCTGCCGTGGTGGCCTCAATGGGCGTCATCTCCCCGGCGCAATCCGCCGCAGCACGGGAGCTGGGAAAATGGGCATCGTCGGCCCACGCTCGGTCCGCTGCAGCCTCGGCAAGCACCTGCATGGCCTCGACGAGAGTGTACGAGCATAGGGAAAACACACCAGGATTCCACTGCAAGCGAAAGCCTTGCGCTTGGACGCCAACGTCAGCAAGTATGGAGCCCTCGTCACCATGCTGGAGACTTGCGCTCAGCAGCGGAGCACATACTCCAGACGCGACGAAATCTTGAAGGTCGTCGCCACGCGTCTCGGACGTGCACCGCCCGTGTATCTTCGCCAACAGGCCGATCGGAACCGGAGGTGGTGCTTCGGAATTCAGCTGCACGAGAACTGACGCCTTTGGTGGGACACCACGTCGGCAGTCGATTACCTCGACGCTACCAACATACATAGAGAGCTGAGCACCACCGGCATCCGCTTGTAAAATGAGGTCCAGGGCTGATGATCGCAGGCATAATGATGAGTGTTCTTCCGCAAAGACTGGACGCTCACCTAGCGAGGCCGCGGTTGGTGCCGAGACAGATTCGACGTCGTTCCCAGAGTCGCGCTCGCGCTCATCCTCGTCTCGGTCAGCTAGTCCGACAGATACTTCGAGACCTTGCAACTGCAATCGAATACGAGCATGCTGGCACAAACCTAAATTAGCCACGCCCGCGCCAGGTGCGGTGGGCCTCTCAGCGACTACAGGCACATCTTGCACTTCTTCACCGGGAGACCCAAACACTTTGCACGACTCTGCATTGGAGACATTTGCTCGGGCACGCTGGGTGATTTCGTGGTAGAGGAGCAACATGGGAATTATAGCTCTCCTAGCGTGTTCAATCAAATCAATCGTCTCTGACAGCATGCGCGCTCCTACATGCACCCTTAGTGTGGGGAGTGCGCCATTCACTTCGATGGTGGGAAGCTTGGCCGATGCCACGGCTGCTGTCACAACGGCATGCACATCGTCGTCGTCATCGTCCGCGAGTGCGCCCTCGGAGATGCGTTCCACACGGACAAGCAGCCCCGTGTTGCTCGGATTTCTCACTGGACTGACGGGTGTTGCATGAACAGCTTTTGACGACCAGACATCGAGCTCGCCGTCATCGAGATCATCAAATGGATCATGGCTCGAGGGGTCTGGAGATATTGAACCTTCTAATGGGCTACAAGGACGTAACTTGACTTGCTCGGCCGTGATGGTGGGGTGCGAAAGGCTTGGCTCCAAAGTGTCTTCCATAGGAGGGGCATACACATATTCTTCGGGGAGGGCTAGTGAAAGCGATAGCATAAACGAGTCCATTATCGGACGGACGCCGGAGAGAGTGAATAGCTCCGCCGCCTCAGGTAAGTGGTCGAAGGTCGGTGGCACATGCCCATGAGGACGGTGCCTCATATGGCCGCCAAAAGAGAAAGTATTCGCGAGCGACGCACCCAAGCCTAGGTGTCCTTGGCCAGTAAGATTACCAAGGCTGATGTTGCCTGATGCCACTGATCGGGCGCTATCTCGGGTGAAAAAGGAGGTGACTGCTTCCACGAACGATCGGCGCCCACCGCCATCATCTAAGGAGACCGTGTCAGTGTGAGGGCCGCGCAGCGTGTCTAGGCCGACCCTCGCGCTAGAGGCCTGCCATGATACTGGCGTGCTCCACATCGTCCCCACGGCATTGGTGCGGAGGGCATCTGGTGTACGTGCGATATCCGGGCGCGGAGAGCCAGGACAAGAGCCTAGTTGAGATTGGCGAGACAGAAGGCTCGGCATAGCTGCCGAAGAGCGCGGCTGTGTCGTAGATGAGATAAACGTCGGCTGCGAGGCCAGTGCCATGACAGATGGCTGGGCGTGGGACACCGGCAAATTGTGCGTGGGGGCTTCCCGAGATGCTTGTAATAGCACCGCTTGCTTTGCCCATGAAACTGCAATTCCGGCATGGATCCAAATACGCAGGGCATCTTGGCTGGCATGAGCTGGTGCGGCGACACCCACATGCAAACGCGGCATCTGTACCACCGGGGTATGAAGGCGTGGCGCGCCGGGGGTGATGATCACCGCAGAGATGGATTCCGTGACATCTAATTGGAGCCCGACGAGCCAAGCTGGCAGCTTAACAGGCTTGCTGGGCGATGCAGAACGCGGTGCGGAAGTCTGGAGATGCACCCTTGCGCTCTTCCGTCCAATGATGGAGTCTAGGCCTTGATAGGCGTTCTCCGAGCGCCGTGCGCATTTTTCCTGTTGATCGATCACTAGACGGTCAATCACGGCTTCGAGCTGCGCCATTAGCTGTGCACGCCTAGATGGTGTGCACGAGAAAGGTTGGGGAGGTGGAGATGGCGCGATGGCGGCGATGAAATCGGCTAGGGGCTGGATGATGCCAAGATGCAGTCTCATCGACAATGGCTGAGAGATGCACACCCCAGCCGACATGCCGACAATCTTTACGCCTGAACAATCGATCCCAACCGTGATCTGACAAGCAGGAGTGGGGCTGTGGCCGGCTGCCGCATTGCCGCCCCGAAATACGTCACTCAAGGACCCGCCACTACGAGCAGCAACACATCGTGATCCCAAGTGCACGAGACAAACAGGAGCACTACTAGCAGAGCCCTGCGCGTGGACATGCTTCTCACGAGCTCGCCGCGGGCTGATTCGGGGACTGGTTGCTCGTGACTGCCATTGACTGTTGAGTCCGGTGAAGAAGATGCTGAGTGAGTGCACGCTGGCACTCAAGAAGGTGGCTGTGGAGGATTCAGAACCAATCATCTCGAGTACAGCAGGATTCGCTCTGGAAGCACTATCCGGCGCAACTCTATGGTCTCTTGAGCTCCTTGGACGTCTCCCGACATGGCCGGTGCCCGTCGACCTCCGCAATTCATGCGTCAGATCTGCGGTAATGGCGCCCGTGTGAAACGTCAAAGCCGTGCCATCACGCTGCGCAGATGAGTCAGTGAGGTGCATGCAAGCTGAAATACTGCGGGCCACCACTTTGAGCGAGACATCCATTGATAAGTTCTCCAAACCTGAGCCATCCGGATTCTCTCTAGCCGCCGTGTTGCTGCCATTCCTCGCCCGGTCGGAATCGGTTTCGCTCTCAAACTTGCCAACCCTCCATCGGCTAGCTTGCCCTCTAAACCACGCTTGACGCGGCGGACGCACTGTAGCTCCCACCGCAAGACCCCGTTCAATCACTCGCTTGCGTGCCCGCAGCAGCGACGCCTCGTCAATTTGTGTTTCCAATTCCAGCTGAGCATCTGTGGGCGGCGGTTGCTCCTTAATAGAGAGGGGAGTCCCCCATCCGCTACGCTGCAACAAGGTCTCATATTCGACGAGGAGAGCCGCCTGCCTGCGGAGCGCAGTGTGAGCACAGATCCGCCGCTCTTCCGACAGGTCCTGCTTGACCGCCGCGCATGCGTATCGCCACCATGCCCGGGCGGTCCGTTGAGAAACACACCGGCTTGGCCGCAGGTGCCGGTGGCGCTCCAAGTATTCGGCGTAGACAGCCCGCCGTGCAACTCTCATGGCAGAGGATAGTACCGCCCGTGGCAGTGACAGGCTGAGCTCACTCAATTCCGCCCCGCCAGATAGCTTGAGGTGTGGTCCCGACCTTGCGGGCATCGCATCCTGGCCGCTCGCATTCTCGTCATGCTCCGGCCACAGTAATGACATGTCCACCGCTGCCTTCAGTTCGCACGGCGATATGACTGGCACCCTCGCCACCTCGCCCCCGACTAGAGCGTCAGTGGCGAGGGTTGGGCCCGAGGATGCAGAAGCCATCTCTGGCCTGCCGTCTTGCCAGAAGGCGGAAATCGATGCGTCCACCTCAATGGCTGCGGTCTGCTCTCTCGACCGCTTGTTGCGCCGTGGCCATGGCATCCACGAAGGAATCGGCAGCATCCCCAAGAGCCCCGAAACGCGTGTATCTCTCCGGCAGCGCAACGAAAAAGAGTCCAATCTTACCTCCAAAGCTGCATGAGAGGAGTTCCGCCCTTTGTTTGCCGCTGACCATAGGTGCTGCCCATGAGCTGTGTGGGACGCGGCATTGCTCTGGTCCTCGGCACCACCGAAACCTTCTTCGACGCGGATGCTGACGTTGGTGATCGAGACCACGAGTGACTGCAAGATCATATCAAGCAGGGCTTGCTGCTGGGAGGGGTCGAGTCTGGAGGGTGGAGCACTATTGCTCGAATCATTGTCTTCCGTACTAGCCTCTTGCACCACGTGTGCAAGGGCCTGTGATTTGTGGAGGCGAGCCGCCTTTCGCCTAGCGAGCCACTCACGCGAAAGCTGCTGCTGCTCCACCTCCCTACGGAAAGGCTCTCTCTGTTCCTGGTACTGTCGCCCCTCGCGTGCTCGTCCCGCTCTCCCACTCGAGAGAGACGGATGTGCCCTTGCCGTCGGCAGCGGCATCTCTCCCGCCTCGAGCCGCGAGCAGATGACGAGCGTAAGGCCATCGAGGCGGAGTACGAAGGGCGCGTTGCGTTGTGCGGCCTGTCTCCAAGGCAGCAGCACCTCCAGCTTGCGCACCTTGGCGGAGCGTACACTGAGTGGCAGGCCAAGTTGTGCAAGGGCGGCAGGCGAGAGCACCACGTGGTTGAGCCGGAGTGTGCCTGACTGGAGCTGGATGTCATGGTTGGAGGTGAAGGAGCCGAGAAGGCGCTGAAGCTGCGCCTTGACGAACCAGATGACCAGACGCTCGAGCATCGCCGCCCTGGCGAGCCAGAGCGACCACCACCGCCCGCCACACCCACGCACCTCGGCCACCTTGCCCCACCCCACTTCTCTCCGCCTCTTCTGTCTCTCACTCTCGCTCTTCCTTTTTGCTTGCTCCGTCTCTCCCTCTCCAAAGCAGATAGATCGTTCCCACATAAATATCCTCCGTACTCCTCCTACACCCTCTCTCTCTTCTTCTCTCCCCCTTTCACTTTTTCTGTACTCTACTCCTAGGGTGGGAGTATTGTAGGGTAGGTAGGAGTACACTCTGCTCTCTCTCTCGTCTCGCTCGCGCCATCCGGCTCTCTTCCTCGTACAATATTGTAATTCCCTTACCGCCTGGGAGGTCTTCTCTACTCCTCCTTTTTCCCATCTGCTCACTGCTCTCTTTTCTCTCTCGCGATGTTTCTCTCCTCTCTCTCCCAACCTATTTTCTTCTCTCCCCCTCCTGCAAACATCTCCGTTCATTCCGAGCTCGCGTCGCCACCCCCAGGAGCCCTCTCCTCTCTTTCTATTTCTCCCCGTCTCTCTTTCCCCTCTCCTCCTCCCTCTCTCTCTTCTCCTCCTCTCTCTCTCCACAACAACTCCTCTCATCGCCTTCTCTGCCCACTTCCCGCCACTTCTTTGGCCCCTCCCCTCGCACACCAAGTTGATCGGGGGGGGGGGGGGGGGTTGAACAAAAACACCGAGAGAGACAGAAAAAGGATAAGGAGGAGCAGAGAGAAAGAGGGCACAAGCGAGAAGGAGAAGTTGAACTCGCTTCCGGTGAGCGAGACGCAGGATAGGAGTACTTTATATACGAGCCCATGCTGATGAGGGAGGACGCCTGATGAAGAGGAGAAGAGGAGAGGAGAGGAGAGCCCCGTCTCCTGCTCCGCCTCCCTCCCCCCCGCCGCCGAGCGGGGGAGGGGGGGAGGGGGGAGGGGGAGCCGGGCTGCGTTGCCGTCTATTTATATCATCAGGACGTTCGGAGGAAACTGTCATCTGGAAACTGGGCCCCGGGAGACCCCTAAAAGGCTCAGTCTACGCGACCGCCGATCGCGAATCCAGACCCTTATTTTCCTCGCTTTTCGAAAATGCAGAGTGAACGGCTCCGTCTGCTGCTCGCCGCCCTTGCTTCACGTAGAACGTGTGTGCCTCATCTCCATGGGTATCTAGAGCCTGAGCACACCTTAGACTAACCTATTTGGCGGCTGGTTCGTGCTAAGATTAAGATAGTACATAGTACGCGGTGCGCAGGGGCTCGTGGTGTTGTGTACGAGGCTAAGCCGCTCGGGCTTGGTACCCCTCTCCCCTACGCGCCTTGCACTCGGGAACGGAATAGAGGACTTGTTACTAACAACATTACACATTACGCGAAACTAGAAATGCGCCGGCTGTACCCAACCCGGGAACTGCACTCTCACTCTCCAGGCTAGTGCTGGCGTGCTGGCACCTGCCGCGATAGCGTCGGCTGTGCGAAGTTGTTGAGCTACTGTATCGCGCGCATAGATGCGCGATATGTCAGAATCCCAGCGACCGCGGGCCCTGACTGAGCTGCTGTTCGGTGCCCCCCCGCGTCCGCCAAATTGCGCCAAATCCGTGGCGCCGCCGATCGATACTCGATACGGAAGCTATGCGCTATGCGCCCCCACGTCTGCCGCGTCGAGCTCTCGGGGGAGGCGAGCTGAGAGGTGTTTGGCGTAGTGGCTGAGCTCGGCAGTGGAGATTGGCGCTACGCCCCCTGCGCCGCGGCCGCCGGCCGCGTAGCCTTTCGACGAGCACAGCGCCACGTACTTGGCCACCTGCGGGCGGGGGCGGAGCGCTGCGTGAGTGCACGTATCATATGACTGTATCAAACAACGGTGGGCAGCGCGCGGCATACTTGGTAGATGATCGCGCACGCCGGCGACGAGAACCATCCGACGACGACGCGCATGGTCTTAATCTTGTGCGCGTCCTCTGCGGCCTGTTCGTCGGTGATTTGCATCATCGCGCGCAGCACGACGTCCATAGCCTTGCGCGCAGCTTCGAGGATGTTCACGAGGGCGTGCTCGGCGCAAGTCGGATCATTGTCCCAGGTGCCGTCGCCGATGCCCGGGCCGCTCTCCCTTCCGTCGTGGATCCAGCGCCAGCGCTCGCCCTTGCGCGCGGTGGCGTTGCGGTCGCACGCACGCTGTGATGTTTGCGCCGGAAGGCGGCGCCAAGATCTTCGCCGCGCGCTCGTCGATGACGCCCGCCTTGAGCATGAGGTTGGCAATCTCGGCCATCGCCGGACCCCGGATACTGAGAATGAAGGGGGGAAAGGGACGAGGTGGAGCGAGGGGAAACAAGGGATATGTGCGATGTCGGCGGTGAGATAGAGATAGAAAAACCTAGACCTAGTAGGTGTTATAGCCTTAGCCCAGAATCGTTCAGCTGTCAGCTGTTTTTTTTATGACGAGTGCGAGCTGTGACGCCTGGGTTTTTGATTGAATCGCGCGTGGCCGAGTTATTAGTGAATATGTGGATCGGGAGTTGTTGTGGGCGAGCCGAAGAGGCCCGCAGCAAGGCCGTTGTTGGCGCGGCAGGGGTCAAGCAACAGGTACATTGGAAAGTGTTGCGAAATGCCGATGGCTGCGGAGCGCCTCACGCACCGAGCGAAGGCAACGCCTCCGAGAGCGACGATGCCTTGTCAGGTTCCGGGTTCAAGCACAGATGGGCTCGAAGAGGAAGAGGGGGGGGGGGGGGAGTGGGAGGCAGGCACACAAGTGCTGCACACGGCAGTTTGTCTGCGCGGCCGACTGGCGCAGGGCGTTGGCGTGGGCGCGGTGGGCCTCGAAAGAGGCAGCGCTTCGCGTCTCAACGGGGGTCTTCCTTGAGATGGGGGCGATCACGTATGGCGAGGGCTTGGAGGTCGCCAGGAAAGAGCACGCGCGGCTAGCCGAATTGCAGTATGATAGGAGATAGGAGCTATACATATGTGTTAGCCCCGAATCTGAATCTTCATTTTTTCAATAAGAATAAGGTTGCATTGTTTTGCTTTTCTTAAATTGGCTTTGTTGATTTGTACACAGCACCTCTGATTGCTTGAGATCACAGGAAGATCATATTCAGTACTTCATGGTGCGACCTTTACAGTCAAGCGCCTCAAGATAGGGGCATATGCACCTTAAATCCGCCTCAGCAAGAGAGGATGTGCGGATAGCCCCGTTGAGATCCAATCGTCGAAGAGTCGAGCATGACGAGCGGAGCAGCTGACGGATGGGTTCGGCTGCGATCTGCCGGCAACCAAAAAGATTGAGCGTCTGTAATCTCGACACGGAGGGACCTAAGATGACATAGAGCGATTTACATTGAGCTGAGCTCCAATCGCGTAAGCTCGTGCAGCGGCACAGGTACACCTTTTGCAGCTCACGACAACCAGTGGTATTGAGAGTTTCAAGTCTCGGAGTGCGGAGATGCAAGATCGAGAGGGAGGTTGCTTGAGCGAGGTTGAGTTCGTGCAACTCCACGAGGTCGATCTGAAGCAACATGATCCGTGACCAGCCGCGAAGCGAAAGAGTGGTTAAGGTCGGTGGTCTATTGATCCTCAGCGCGCGTGCCGAAACCTGATTTACTCCTGAAATTGCCGTAGCAAATGCGGCCATAGCCGAGGCTTCCGCCTCACTTTCAGCCTGGTTGATCTCCTCAGCCTTCGTCAGCTTGGCGTCACTTGTGGAGTCATGGTCACTGACGTGTGCACTCATTGTAACGCCCGTGGGTGCAAGTGGAGTGGCAACAGGTGGATTAGTGAGTAGACGGATGCCCATCAGTGCTGCTGCAGCATAGGGGGAGGCGCGAGGTGGCTCGATGCTGACGCCGGCAGCACGACGAGCTTGCAGCCGATCGCCGCAAAACGCCAGCTGGGCAATCTTCAGCTTTGAGGTCGGTCTGTTTAGGAGGCACTGAATGCACTCCTGCGAGATCTGTTGGTTGCCATTGAGACATAAGTGCGTGAGGCTGGACATGTTGGCAAGCCGGCTAGCGAGCGAGTCGTTCAGCACGGGACAATCGATCAGCATGAGAGCTTTCAGCTGATGAAGCCTGGTCGGGAGCTCGTAAAGTACCTCGGCAAGAGCATCCTCAGCTGGTGGGACTGCGTCCCTTTTGTCGAGCTTCCCAGCGTATGAAATTTGCAGCGAGTCAAGCTGTTGAAGCACGGGGAGCTCAAACGCGTCGAGAAGCAGCTGCGAGCCTCGGAGGCCGAGTGCGCTCAACTCTAAGTGGCGCATGGAAGTGACGCGTCGAAAGAGGCTCAGACAACGTCGGTTGCTCCAGTTGCGGAGTTGGGACGGTTGGGAGATCGATTTTATCTCTCCAAGGTAGGTGGACACTATGTTCTGCGCCTCCTTGCAGGTGAGTGAGAGGCTGGCCAACGCAGAGGTAGCGACGCGTGCCAGGAGACTGTTCAGAACCTCGTTCGGAAGCTGGCCAAATGGGGTCTGGGCAGACTGCTGCGAGCCGGAACTGTCATGTTGGGGTATCGCTGCCGAACTGCCGACGCTTGGTCCGTCCTCATTCCCATCGGCGAGCGAGGCTGACAGCGCCAGCAACTGGTCGATCACCCCCTGCACATCGTCTCCTGCCGCAAAGAGCAAGGCACGGACGCGCTCCCGACTGACTTGCGGTGCAAGCGCGGACAATGCCTCCTCGTCGATGTGCTCAGTTACTTGAGCTAGCTGGCGCCTGGGGGTCACCTTGCTTCCGGTCACAGCTTTCGCGCTGGACGGCGCGCTCGCATTGCACCGCAGCTCGTACCGCCAATCGCGAGGCGCGCCCCTTGTACGACGACCCATAGACAAGGACGCAAAGCAGCACTCTGGGCGACAGGCCCCACACAGACAACGGACGGCCTTGCCCCTGCCTCGCCTGCAGCCTGCCAAGAGGAGTCGGCTGTCGAGAGTGGAGAAAAAGTGGACCAGCAACGCGAAGCGATGCCGCACCGATGGAGGGAGAGGAAGAAGGGCTGGAGGCGGGCTGAGAGGTCTAAGAACCGCCAGGCAGCGGGAAAAAGGGAGGAATGGAGGGAAGCAGCCAAGGGGCACACGGGAGAGAGGAGAGGGAGAACGAGGGAGCGTCCGCGTCCTGCTCGCGGGCTGGGCGGGGGGGCCGCTTCTAAAGCTGATTTTAAAAAGTAGAGATGCCGGGGGGGGGGGGGAGGAGACCTGGGCGAGCGCGCCAAAATGACGGCTCCGGCGCAACCGTGCGCCCCGCCCGCTACTGGCCCTCCCGCGGCGACCGCGGCCGCCAACGAGCGGATGATACGACGGCTGAAGCGTCACCTGTACCTTCGGCTCCACGAGCAGCACCACCGCCTCATCCAGCTCGTCGCCGCCTCCAAGGCCATCGAAGAGGTGTTGCCGCAGCTGAGCGAGGCACGAGAGGTGATCCTCTGCCTCAATGACGACATCAGCAAGGTGGACGCGGCGCTCGCGCGGCGCACGGGCGTGCTCACGCCGCAATCACGAACTCGCCGAGCTGTTAAGCTAAGGGAGTCCCCTAAAACCCCTGACACACCAACGCTGGCTTTGTGTACGCCAGATCCAGATGTCCGACAGACAGAGCGTCTCTTGGAGGCTCGCCGGGTGGAAGAGGAGTTCATCACCCCGCGCATGCTGGACCTGGGCTCTCCAAACACAGAGGGCACTGATGCCGCGCTAATCGCGTGCGGCGGCACTTCTTCTACCTCAGGCAGCCTCAACCACTGTTCGGGTGCGACGACAGACACAAGCTGCGATTTGGATGCACGTGTAGGGGCCTCACATCACCACCTCGAAGCCACAGACAATGCTGCGGTCCACAACGACGACGTGATATCTACTCGCCTTGATGAGCGAAGCGAGGTTTCGTGCCCAGTCCCTCTCGTCACCCAAGCACCAATTGAAAGGGATCTGTCATCGCCCAACTGCTCAATCAATGTGGATGCAAACTGTACAGAACACCTTGAGCATCCCAAATCAACTCATCTAAGAGGAGCTGACGGTTTGGAGCGTCTCCTAGTGAAAATCCTGGGCAATCTGGACGATGACATTTCTATGTGGGTGCCCTCAACGGTGGACGACGAAGTGCCTATAAATGCACCTACTGAATTCGGGTCCAACCATCAGGATGAGGCGACAAAACCCCCTCCCTGGGCCACATCGGACGGATCATGCTCGTTAGGAGCAGCCAAGACGCCAGACCGTACCGATCCTCCTCCAGGCGACCGGAATGGAATTGATGATCCCGCCAAGTCGGGCTCGCTTCAGCTGGCTGCCGTAGCCTTGAGGCGCGCCGCAGAAGCAGCGCGCTCAGCGCCTGCAGGCTCATTCATGGTCGACGACGAGATGCGTGCCTCATTCATGGCATCGAGTCCATTGGGACATCGTCCCATGGCAGAGCCGACCTCCCAGGCATGCCCAGATTCTCAGCCCTCACATCCTGTCGAGCCGGCAAAGCACACGTCCCAAGGCCCGGTTCCCATAAAGCCGGTGCACAATTTGTTGAGGGATTCGCCACGCTTGGCGTTGCACTCCGGCTTTGCGCGCTCGAAAGTGACCCCACCTCCGAACCACCATCAGCTGAATGTCTCATACAATCTTGCTCTCTCACAGTTGATGTCGACTTCTCCAGAAGGCTAGCGCGTCTTCGTCACATCGAACGCTTGTCTCACATTTTGTAATATGATAATACTACTTCATATCGATGCACATGTGCCCACCATCCACCATACCACATGCCACATGTTTCATGTTTAGCAGCCCCTACGCGCAGTGCATTAGTCGAAGTTATAGGCATACAACGTTTATACTTAGATCACCACGGGGAAGCGCCTCGTGCCCTCTCCCTCAGGCTCCAATTCCCCTCGAGGGGGCCTGTCGGTCATCCTCATGCTCTGCCATTTGGCATGAGCGATGGGAACTAAGTTTATCTACTTGGTCGCCATGGAGCGCGCCGGCGCTCCCCTCCTCTCCTTCGGCCCCCCCGCCGCGGGCGCCCCACCAGTGCCAATGGAGCAGTCGCTGGCGAAGCGACTGCGTCCGCCAGAAGAGGCCGAGCAGGTGAGCGCGATTCCCGTCGCGCCACACGGCCCGTGCCCCCGGCTACACCACTCTCAGCAGCCATGCTATCCCCCACATGGGGGACAGCAAGCTGTGAGCCACAACTAAGTTTATACTTGGTTCACCCATGGCGGGGCACGAGCCCCCCCCCCCCCCCCTCTTCACTCCTCCCCCGCCATGGGGGAGGAACCACCCACTCTCCTGGCATGCCTGATTGCTTGCCAGGAGCACACTGCCCCACTGACCCACCATCCCTCTCCCCACAGGCACGCAGGCACGCCTGACGCCTGAATCGCCTGCCTGGCCTGTCGTGGCCAGCCAATCCCTCTGACCAACCCCTCCTCCCCCCGGGCCCCCTGATTCCCCGATCAGGAGCCCCCAGCCAGCTCCAGTCGACCGGCAGGGGCTCGAGAGCCAGCGAGCCAGCGAGGGATAGGCAGGAGGGGCCGGGGCCATGCCCATGCCCCAGCTACACCTGCCCCCTGGCCTGCGCTAGCTCAGGCCCCTGCAGGCCTCCTGGGGACCTGAAGATGGGCCGCAGGCGCGCGCCATGGGCCAGAGCCGCAGGGAAGCGAGGAGCAAGAGGGAAGAGGGAGGGGAGGGGGGAGTGGCAGCTCTCCCCTCCGGCGTTTCAACCTACTTTTATAATTTATAAGTGGGGGTCAATGTCAATGTGGGCCTCGCGCCTCGCGCCCCCCTCGCTCTCCACCGCGGACACTTCGGGGTGGGCCCGTACAATCAACCCCAGCCCCTGCCCTGCAATCAACATTCTAGCCCCCCATGGGCGAACTAAATATGAACTTAATGAACTCACACGCCCTAAAGCTCCCGAAAACCGACCACGACAGGAAATGACCCGCTACAAAACAACCAGGCGCTCGTTGGCGCAGGAGGAAGGAGGGAACGAGACCATCGAGGGCTGGCACACGCCGCCCGCCACTGGAAACCCCAAACCCCGAGCCCCTAAGTAGAGCACGAGAGGACGCGCCGCAAGGCAGGAGGAGGGAGTGAGAAGGTGAACGGGCGACGCTACGAGCTCTAGTTGTCCAGGGCCAGACTTTCAGCAGGAGTTTTTTTGTTTGTGGTCATATTTGTGCTAAAGGACTCTCCGCTCACGCAAGACTCGACAGTGAAGTGAAAGCAGAAGCTAGACGTGATTACGTGGTTCGTGATTCATGGACTTGTCTTTGTTCAGCGGACAAGCATTGGGTGACGGCGGCAATGATGTCATCACACGACCAACGAAGCTCAACGAAACCCTCCCACAACATTCAGGGACATTTGCGATGGATGGCATTCGCCCCTTGTTCACTGTACTCTTGGTTGGACATCCAAAGCTGTTGAAACGAGCCGAGGGAGGCGAGAATGGACCCGCCTATCCATACCGCAAACCGTCGCTCCGAGGGCGACGTCGCAGCAAAGAGCTTCACTTTCATCGACATTTGCGGCACAATCTCCGAGAGCCGTGCGTTGAGGCGATCAGTTAACCCAGGGAGGAGCGAGCCGCCGCCACTGACAACGATGCCGGCCCATAGCTCGCGCCTCATGTCCGTGTCGCATGCCCGGATACATTCGGAGACCTGCGGGTTGTGGCGCAAGACGAAAGATTCAACCCAGCGCGACCCAATGACTGAATCAGGCAACGTGTCTTGCCAGCAAATCTAAGTCGTCGGCCCAGCCAGACCACACAGGACCATAGCGGGCCGGGTGACTGAATCAGGAAACGTGTCTTGCCAGCAAACCTAAGTCGTCGGCCCAGCTAGACCACACAGGTGTACAGCGGGCCGGGTAGAGCAGCGCACCATCTCAGGTAGACCGAAGACGCCCTCGGGGACCATGGCAGACAACGCGTCAGTTTGCGCCTTACTCGAGGCTGCACCGTAGGGGGTGGAAAGCAGACCTGGTGTAAAGAGCAGCTCTGGGAGATGATACCTCTCCCAGCCGAAATCGACGGTTGATTTGTCAGGCATTTCGAACTCCCATGCGGACTTGTCTAGCGGTGCACCTTCTGCTGGCGCATTAGCGGCGACGCGGCAAACATTCTCCTTGGCATCCCTCAGTACAACCATTTGCATGTAGCGGTGGTATGAAGGGTGCGTTCCGTGGAAGTCTTTGACTTCGGTCGATTCCTCTCCAGGACCGACTTTCACTTTCCGGAGTGTGTAGATGGGCTGCACTGCGGGAGGATTCTCTCGCTTTTGTAGGGACGTCATTATCATCTCTGTTAGACGATCACCACCCAATGCTGAGCGCCGAAGCGGTTTGCTCAGTGCATAGCCGTCATGAACAGCAGTCGCACAAGTACCTCCACCGCCCATCTCGAGTACAAGAGCAGTACCGCGACCTGCGGCGAATGCGGACAGCACCGCACTCTTCGACAGAAAGAGCGCAGGAACTTGAAACTTTTCGAACATGAGCTCAGCAAGCTTCTCTCGAGCAGCAGGCGTGTTGAAGGATGGTTCTGCCATTAGGAGAGGATGATCCGGCGCAGCCGTGCAGAGGCAGTCCTTGTACGCGTGCTCGATAAGCGACTGCGAAAAAGCAATGGTAACAGGGAAGTCTGTAAAATGAATACATTTTGTAGATTCGTGGGAAAGAGCGCTTTCTCAAGATGCTTATGCTGGGAGTGCAAAACAGTCTCCCCCCCCCCCCTGATGTTTCCGCGCACCTCGGCGGCATCCCAATTGGTGATAATCCCGTCGGACAGAGGATTTTCCATCCGCATACCATCCCTCCTGACGCTCAGAGCGCTTGTCCCCACAATCTTGCTGGCAGAGTCAGTATTAGCGCCTTGCTCTCCGCCAATGATGCCTACGTGCTACATCATGGAGGGCAGAGAATGCATGAGTACGAGTGCATGTTAGTCGCGGCGAGTGCACCAGACAGGCTCAGCGCGGTGCGGAAGCCGTTCATACTCACCGATGGCAGGACAAACTTGGGGCAGTCTTCCCCAGCGTAGCCAGCCTTCGTTGTCGAGGAGCCAATATCCATCACGACAGCCGAGACCTCATCTACGGCGTGGCGAGGGGTGGTACGGTGGGGTGGGGGAAGGAAGCGCATGGACTGGGGTATCAGGTCCAACCAATACGCACTCGGTGCTCGTCGGCGATCCACGCCGGCAAAGCCCGCGTACCTCCACCGTACATATCGCCCGGGGGCGCGCTGGCCGTCGCGCCGCGCCACTTGTTTCGGCCCGAGAGGGAGGAGTTTTCTTGTAGGAGTACTCTAGGACAGTCGTCCGAGTTTTATTGTTATTTTGTTCTGTTAGCATGACCTTAGTGCTGCGAGCCGTAGCCCTTCGACGGCAACGGAGCCCCTCCCCCGCGATGGGGGTGTGCGCGGTTGGCGCATGGCTCGTCCGGTGTATGTGGCTAGGAATTTGGCCCCGGCCAGAGTTTCGAGATACTCGATTCTAAGTTTGGGGGCCACATAGAAATAGAAACCAACAAACATTTTTGAACGAAATAAATCGAATTTTGGGGCCGCGGCGCGCGCCGCGGCGCGCGTGGGGTGCTGAGTGGGAGTGGAGCGCGATGGCGCCCGCAGGCCGGTCGGCCGCCAAGAAGCGGACACGGCAGGTGGTGGAAGATGAGGACTGAGGACGAGGGACGAGGGACGAGGGGGGCGATGGCAGCTCCGGTCAGCTGCTCCTACTCCCACCCTCCCCGCGCCCTCAGGATCAGGATGTACTGGAGCTGGATGCATCATATGAGAACGAGAAGAACTCCAGCGACGACGGAAGCGACGCCGCGGACTACGAGGGGACGAATGAGGTGTGTTCTCTCCCTTGCGTGTGATGTATGGGGAGATGGGGAGCAAAAGTCTGGTGTCTGGTGTGTTGTCAGACCACCTGCACCTACAAGTGGCAAGTGGCCTTGATGAGTAGCTACAAACAACAAACGGACCGTGGGCTGAGATCGTGCAAGTGTCAAGTGTAAGGCGTGCTCTTGTATGTGTGGGCTGTGGGTTGACCACAGAGAGAAATAATGTGTGAATGTGAACAATAAGTGAACAATGACAATGACAATGACAATGACAATGACAATGAACTATTAATGTGAATGAATCCTCCCTCCATCCTCCATCCCTCCATCACCCCTCGTAGGCGATGCCCCATCCGGATGGATCGTCGAAAACGGGCACGCAGCACGCCCGGCATCGGTTCGAAGTTGGGCTCTCCGGGCCTCCCTCGGCGACGGCTCAACGCTCAACGTTCAATGGGCTCGGCGGATGGGTGATTTCGACGAGAGTTCGGCGCGCGGCCTGCCTGATTGGCGTGACCATCCGGATGGGACATGCGTATTTGGTATCTGGTGGGGTCCCCCATCCGGATGGATCGTCGAAAACGGGCGCGCCCGGTCTCGACTTGAAGTTGAGCTTTTCAAGCTTTTGCGATTTGTAGCGTCTTTTGTCTGTTTTTGACTTCGTTTTGTTGTGGGGGCCCAAGGGGGGGTTCCGGGCCCTAATGGACCCCGGATATGTGCTAGTTGGGTATATTGGGAACTTTTTACCGTGAAAAATCCTCAAATTTCCTCAATTCTGAGATGGTCATTTTTTTACCCCTAATAAAAACATACATCAGACTCAAAACAGACACGGAAAGTGCGAAAACCAAAATCAGCTCGAATGTCTGTCGTATGCGCATAGTATGCGGACTAGTACTAGTACTAGAAGTGGTGCACGAGTATATCACCTAATAGAGCTGGCTTGCTCCTCCTTCCCCTCCCGCTCTCCCCTTGCACCATTATCTCCAAATGCGACGAGCAACGAGAGAGGTGAGGGTGGGTGGGTTCAACCCATGTTGAATCTATTTGCGTGTGATCGCTGCAAGATCCATGCTCATAGAAGCTCAAGAGACTCATCGATACAAATGAAATGCACATGTTTGCACGACAAGCATTGTGATACAAAGCTGCGGATTTTCATTCTCAGTTCCTCTTGATGTGTGAGCAAGGGCAAAGTCTAGGCCTTCCCTGTAGGCCCTTTGTCTTATTGGATCTCCGCGTCGGAACGTGGAGGCTGTTGCATCGTCTTCCCAGTGACGAAAGGAAGCTTTGCAGCACCCTGGGGCCACACAAGTGAGCCGGCATTTGATTCAGCCAGTAAAACATCGACCTTTTTACCGGGGTGGGGGGGTGGGGGGTCATACTGTGTCCTATTGCATCAGCTACCGGGGCGCAGTTATCGGGCATGCTGGAGAGACGTTGGCCCCCGAGCGACGTCGCAAGGCGTCAGGATGGGTACCATAGTGCACGCTGTGATTCAAATGGATATTAAATGAACAAGATGAAATTGCCGGACGATAAGCAGCCTGGCTCCGGCAGGCGCACCTCCAGATCCGCGGCCATGAACTTGGAGGATACGCGCTTGTTCCCAAAGGGGTCAAGGAAGGACTTGGACAGCTCGAGGAGGCCACGATAAAAGAGCGTCATCACGCCTATCCAAATTGCGTCAGTTGTGGGGGTTATTACTACTAGACGTTGTGCAGAAGGTAGAGCATCCTCGCGAGCAACAAGCGCGCTTGGGATGTCGAGCATACCCGTGAGAAATATGGAGAAGGCACCCGTCTTGGGGTAGAGAGCAAACGGGGCGAGTAATAGTAGCGAGTCGACTAGGAAGTGAGTGAAGTGGACATATGAGAGTGGCATGCGCGCAGCCAACTCGTCAGGAATGCTCATCAATGCAGCACGTAGCTCGCAGGTTTTGTGCATCAGCAAGTTCTCCAAGCCTGAGACGATTGGGAGCGCACTGAAGGTCACAAACGCGCCTAGCAGTCTACTCCTAGGCTTAAGCCTAGGGCAGTCCCTTTACACCTAGGGCCATTAACAGCACTGTAGCATTGAATCCTTGCACCCCGCTCCAACCCGAGCTGTCTGGTATTCGGGCTGCATCTTGCCTGCCCCGCCGACGAGCAGGCCGGCGCGCATGGCGATGGTTAGGCGCGTGAGATACCACTGCAAGACAAGCATGTACCACCGAGCAGGAGGAAGCCCTGCCGCCCGCAACACTGTGTGTTCATCTTCTGTCATTAGACCCCTCTCAGCCAGTCGGGCAAGCCCGGCATCGGAGAGCAGGATGCGGAATGGAGCTCCAAATGTACGACTCCGGCGGTAGAGGACGTCGGCCCAGAAGAGGAGATGTACTAGGCGGAGATTACGAGCCAAGTTAGAGAGAAGCTGCTCAGACTCGACTGTGAGCTGGCCATCCGACCCTCGCGCAGCATGCGCCGCACATAGCATCCCGAGATCATTCATCCGTCCCTGAACGGCCCGAGTCAGGGCATAGGCATTCTTCCAGAAGGTATATGACTGTCCCACGAAGAATGTGATGACGAAGCTGGACAACGTGAGCTGGTAGTTCCAGCCGGCGTTGACCGCGTGCAAGGGCACGATGAAGGGGTGTGTCGCATCGGGGACGCTCAGGGAGCGCATCGCCAGAATGAGCAATGTCGGCATCACCATGGAAAGCGCAACGCTGGGCCAAACCTGCTCGATTATGGTTCCTTTCCACACACTAATCACGCTAGAAGCATCCGGAAACTGCGGAATGATGGGCTGCGTTGTGCCGACACGGAGCGCCCTGCTAATCACCTCATCCATCTCAGCCATCTGTGGCTCGGTTTCTTCCTCTTCCATCACTGGACCCTGGGAACTCGAGCGATAGCTAATTGGATCAATCGCGAACGGCTCCTCGGCAGTCACCGCTGCCGGGTCGGACTCAGGCCATGCTGCGACGAGAGGAGGCGTGGCGGTGTGCGAGCCAGCGCGCGCACCCACGCACTGTAGCGCCAGCAGTAGCACCAGCGCGGGACGGCGCGGCGCCATCGAGCGCGTTACGAGCCCCGCCTGTCCCTCTAGTCTTTCCCGTGGATAGCGGTCACTATGTTCGGGGTCGCCACACGTAGCTGGACCCCGAGATCTCTTGGTGTGTTTCTTGCTTCTCTGTCGTCTGTCCGCACGAATTTGCCCATACGCCCACAAATCGACCGGAAGAGGGCGCCGGAGACGCAAGGCTGTCCTGCACAAGGAGGTGCACGACAATGTGGCAGAAGTCCAGGCTGGCGGCGCGCGGGGCTCTACGGCCCTAAGGCGCGCGGGGAGGGCCGCTCGGCGGCCGGCCGCGCCGATGTCCCCCATTGCCGAAGCCCCGCGCGGCCCGCGAATTCTCTTTTCGTCTCTTCACAGTCACACTTCCCTTCTTCTTGAGATTAGCGCTCTAGGCCCCTAATATAAAATAATTAATGTTATATCCTAGCCAACCCCACTAGCTAATTGGACACAACTTTTCCGTCCCGGAATCCCGCCATGCCTGACGAGCCGGGTGTCCGAGTGCTGCCGGGGGGAGGGGGCACTGCCCCCTCCCCTCGATATTTGTCCTCCCCCCAGTGCACGCACCGACCCCGCGCACCCCAGCACGTCCTCTCCTCGAGTCCACGCTGGGGGAAAACCCCTTTCGGGTAAAAACAACGCAGGGGGGGGGGGGGGCACTCGTGAATGGGAGCCCAGAAGCGCTAATCTCTCTCGCCGAGGCGAGTGGCCGCGGCGAGCCGCGGCCCTTCCCTCCTGGTTCTAGTGCCCCCATCTTCTCTTACCCAAACGGGGCGAGAAGACACGTAAACGCCGGAGGGGAGAGCTGCCACTCCCCCCTCCCCTCCCTCTTCCCTCTTCCTCCTCTCTTCCCTGCGGCTCTGGCCCATGGCGCGCGCCTGCGGCCCCTCTTCATGTCCCCAGGAGGCCAGGAGGCCTGCAGGGGCCTGGGAGCACAGCTCAGGGGGCAGGTGAGTGAGGCTGGGGCATGGCCCTGGCCCCTCCTGCCTCTCCCTCGCTGGCTCTCGAGCCCCTGCCGGTCGACAGGAGCTGGCTGGGGGCTCCTGATCAGGGGGGCCCAGGGGCAGGAGGGGTTGGTCAGAGCGAGAAGCAGGCCGACGCGGGCCAGGGCGTGCGATCTGTGCCCGACTCTCAGGGAGAGTCTGGGCAGTCTGGGTGAGTCCCCCCTGCATGCCAAGAGGCAGCGCAGGGGGGTGGATGGTTCTCGCCCCCCATGAGGGGAGTCGAGAGAGTGGGGGGGGGGCGCGAGAGGCCCCCCTCCATGGCGACCAATCATAAGATTAGTCGCGCTCTAGGCCCCTAAACTCACGAGTGCCCCCCCCCCCCCTTGCGTTGTTTTACCCGAAAGGGGTTTTCCCCCAGCGTGGCCTCGAGGAGAGGGTGTGCTGGGGTGCGCAGGGTCGGTGCATGCACTGGGAAGAGGACAAATATCAAATATCGAGTGCCCCCTCCCCCCGGTACCACTCGGACACCTGCTGGCACCTAGCTCGTCAGGCATCAGGCATGGCGGGATTCCGGGACTGAAAAGTTGTGTCCAATTATAGCTAGTGGGGTTGGCTAGGATATAACATAATTAATAATTAAAAAATAAAATATGTATCTATATGTACAGCTGTCATTGTTTTCTCTCTTCACACAATACATATGTGGAGAGGCAACACGACACAGCATACAACATACGGCATACAGCATGGCTAGGAAGCTACTGCTACTGCAGCAAGCAAGCGCCCGATAGACTATCAATAGAGCCGAACGCAGACCGACACGCGCGGCTGTTGGCACGCGCGCGCTATGCGCGCGCATTGCAATAGGCCGGCTCCGCCACCATACACCCTACCCAGATGCCCAAGCAAGGGGAAAGCCAAAAGGCTGGAGCCCCACCACGCGGCAACTGACAACTGAGAGAGCAAGCCGACACTCGACCGCGCGCCCAGAGGCCAGCCCCCCCCCCCCCCCAGTGCTAGGCCCAAAGTAGTGCATATGGGCCGACGCCCCGAAACCGAAGACAAAGGCTTTTATAGTAGTTAGGCACGCCTTTTAGCATTTAGCGCTCCACACTCCACACTCCACACCGCTGGCCCTCAACGTTGCGCGGCGTTGTGTGTGCGCTGCGCCTCGCCAATTGGGACAGACACACAGACACAGGTGTGCGCAAGTGACGCCCTCGGCACCCTTCACCCTTCACAGCGGCACAGCGGCGGTCACAAGTCACAAGTCACAAGTCACAAGTCATCACAGGGAACTGGTCGCACGCCGTGGCCCCGCAATAGGTGTAGCTCCTGCACTGCGCATTGCTTTGTGCTTTGTGCTTTGCTGCTGAGATGCCGCTCGCAGAGGGGCCTCCCTCCCTTGTCATTATCTGTCATCGCTCTCGCTCTCGCGGCCCCGCTCGCACCACCCGCCGCTCCGCAAAAATATCGGAGGGGGCAATCCGTCCGCCTTCCACCTTGTTGTGATTGTCGAGAGGGAGGTGTCGAGCGGGAAGCGGGAGCGCGAGGGGGGAGGGGGGAGGGGGGGGGGGGGGGGGACGTCCGGAGCGTGGTGTGTGAATGGTGGAGATCGGCTTGGACGCCGCGGCGCTGTGAAGTCGAGAGCTTTGGCAATGGGGGAGGATCGCTCTCCTGTGTCGTCCGAGAGTTTCCCTCCGCAAGAGAGATCTCGCTAAAGAGGAGAGAGGAACGGAGACACACAGTCCACCAGCTGCTGCACGAAAGGCTTCCCGTCCACCAAGGGGAGCGAGAAGAGAGATAGTAGTACAGGGTGCTTTGGGTGAAGAACGACAGGGGAGACCCCCTTCGGCCGACCCAAGAAGAAGAAGCAGGGGGTGAAGAGGAGAAAAAGAGAGCGAGGAGAAAGTCGGTGGTGGCCCCTGCTCTCCGTGGTGGTACTTTTCTTAGAACAAGCTGAATACTTACAATTAAGGAAGAGGGGGGGGGGGAGGGAAGAGAGAGGGAGAGGGAGAGAGGCCGCCACCAGCTCTCTTCTCTCTCTTTCTCTCACCAGAGAGAGAAGAGAGGGACGGGGGGGCAGCGGAGGCGCGCGCGGATTCTGCGCCCCCCACCTCTCTCTCCCACCCTCTCTCCCCCCCGCCTCCCCTCCCCTCCCTCCCTCCCTCTCTCTTCCCCCCCGCCTCCCCTCCCTCCCTCCCTCCCCCTCCCTCCCTCTTTCCCTCCCTCCCTCTCTCTTTCTCCGCCCCCCGCCCCCCCCGTGTGTGGTGGTGGTGGTGGTGGTGGTGGTGGTGGTGGTGGTGGTGGTGTGGTGTGGAAGGGTGCGGCGACGCGAGAGGCAGTGGAGGCGGCGCCGAGGGGGTAGGCACTGTCACCTGCGTGGGCGTCCACACAGGCGGTGGGGTCGAGAGAAAAGAGCGTCGCCAGGCGAGAGAGGGAGGAGATCCGCGCGCCACCACCCATCCCAGCTGGATGCTGAGCCCAGGGACGCCGCAATCGCATGGCTCGACGAGCAGGTCCATCTTCAGCACACTCGACGAGGCCGAGCTCTCCGAGTCGCTCGTCTATCTCACCTGCCCCATCTGCGAGGAGGCACGTGCCTGTCGCCCGCTTGCCTACAACCTGCTCCGATCGTTCGATGTGCACCTGCGAGATCATGCAGGCAGCCACACCTCAGGGCATACCGCCCTTCGCCGTGCAGGTGCTAGAGAATGACCCTGTCTTCACGCCTTGCCACCACACGTTCTGCGGCAAGTGTATTCGTGGTCGGCTGCAATCGGGCGAGGAGACATGCGCGGAATGCCACCGACCGTTGAAGGTGCGAGGCTGAATACACGTGCGAAGGAATCGTGTTTCCAACCATAGAATGATGTATTTGTACAGCATCGTCACAGCATCTATGTGAGCTTTGGCGTCCCTACTCGCCACCGTCGCTTGGTCGCAGGAGAGCACGCTGCAGCCCAACCTAATGGCGGCCAAGCTCCTGAGGACCATGCGCACTTGCTGCATCTACAAGAGCAATGGATGCCCATGGAAAGGCCGTGTGAAGGAGCTGGGGGTCCACCACCGTGAGTGCCGCTTTGCTGTCAGCAAGGTGAGGGTGTATTGTAGTGCCGACCCTTCGAGCGCTCGTGAAACGGCCTTGCACTGCATTCACCGCACGTAAATCTACAACGTAGACTTCGACGGGCCCACTTCCTACCTCCGCAGCCTTCCCACGTCTCATTTACCACTCTGGCCCGCCCTCTACCTCCCAACACCCGTAGTGTCCGCTGGGCTGCGGAGCCAAGCTCAACTCGACGAGCATGGCCACGCATATAAAGACGTGCGACTTTCGACTGGTCAACGACTGCCCGTGCGGCATCCACTATCGCCTCGCTGAGAGGGTCAAGCATCAGGCTAGATGCGTGCCCTTCCACTCAGCTGCTCGCAAGCGCGTCGAGTCGGAGCTGATAGAGGCGCGAGAGGAGACGAATCGGCTGCGAGCGCACCTTGGTCTCGCTAGCAGCGGTGTGCGCGCCCGTGGGGCTGCGCTGGGTGGTTCCTACGGGACCGCTGGCGATGAGTCTACCGGTAAGGGGATCGCTCCTTTGCTTGTTGGTCCCTTCGAAGATTTTCCTGCACGATTTCTTCGAGCTCCTAGGCCGGCCGTGTCCTTGTGTCCTGACCCTCTTCTCCGCTCTGGCGATGTGGCTAGTTTTGGCGCTGCCGGGTGTAGTTGCGTTGGACGACCAACTCAGCTGCATGCTTTCCCGCCGTCACCCGTTGCCTCATGCAGGTCTGCTCATCCCGCTGATTGTTGCCCTTGCACTGCTCTCGCTGATGGCCCAGTCATTCCGTCGGGATGGAACCTTCGCCATCTCAATCTATCTCTTGGCTGCAGCTCACATCCGGCACACCACTCTTCACAATCCTGTTGCCGCTCGAATGACGCCATCGTCGCCTCTGCTGGGATTTGGGGCGCTGGTGCTTGTGGTTTCCCTGGTTGCCGACATCACCTGGCTCTACCTCCTTGGGCCCATTGGCATCGAGATCCAATGGCCGCCCTCACTCACCCTCTCGGCGCTAAATGATTTTGACGACGCCAAAGCCGAGGCGGACAATAAGACAGTCTTTAGGAATACTGTGTCGGGAATGTCCGAAGCCGTCTCAGCCTCTCTCGCACAGCTGCTCGTTTTCGCAGCGCTTGTGTCTCTCAAAATAGCGCTCCTCGTCGTGCTAGATGCCGGCCATCGCTCCGCTGACCCGTACAATTCTGGGGCGGAGGAGCCGATGGTAGATTTGGCACCTAGAGGAGCAGGGGAAGGAGGGATCGCCACAGCTTCAGGGCGTACTGGGGGCCTTTCGGGGCCGCAGCGTCATACGCTGCCCCCGCGCGGCGCTTCGACTGGCGGCTTACGCACAACTTCGCAGCCCCTTCATGTTGCATCTGCAGGACAGCCGGCAGGTCTCCAACATGCAATCATAAGAGGATCCGGATTGGACGATGGGACTGAGACCGATGTTCCGGTGATGGCGGCAGGTCCTGTGGGACTAGAGCTGCTGGGACGCGCACTCTTCCTTGTTGGGATGTTTGCGTGCCTTTTCCGCCCGGACGCATCGTGCGCCCTCGCTCTCCTCCTCCTCCTTGCGATGCGCGAGTCGCCTCTCTACTTTTCCCGCGCGCTTCTCGGCGCGGTTGTAGTTGCCATCTCGCTCGATCTCGTGTGGCTGCGGCTCGCCGGACGTATGGACTCCACCCTTTCCTTGGTCACCACCGACGATCCGTGGCATTTCCTCGCGACACTCCCCGCCACTGAGCGCGGAGCACTCATTACGATCTTGGCCACTTTCCCACTCAAGCTGGTCTTGGCCTTCGTTGCCGTTGCACTGAATCTACGCCCGCAGGCTGCCGCATCGCACCCCTTCCGTTTCGACACGGCCTACGCCCTTCGTGCTGCAGCGGAAGCCCCGGCTTCGGTGTCCTGCTCAGCCAATTCTCTACGAAACCATTCTAGTCACCAGCAGCTCGTGCATGGCTATGCACGCCTCCCCGACGCTGAATCAACCTCGGAACTTGTGGCTGATAGGATTGCTAGCACAGCACTCGGCAGTCTTGCGCGCTCGGAGACACGCCGCCGCCGAGAGCTTGAGCGGCGACAGCTCTCCCTCTCCAAGTCTTTGTTCTCGCTCGCAGTTCTCTGCCTCGTTGCCGGCGCTGCTGTCCTACTTCTTGATGACTATCTTGCTGTGAGCTCTGGCGGCAGCTCTCCCTCTACTCACCACCCCGTCTTGGAAATCCCCGAGTTGCCTCTCGGCTCCGTTTTTGGAGGATCCGTTTGCATTAGGAGCAGTGCACTCCTTGAGCTGCCCATGCTCTCCTTGCTCGCTGCGTTCGCATGCCTTCGCCACACGCAGTTATGCGGCTCCTCGCTTGGCCGGTGCTCGTCGGTGTTGCAGCAGGCCGCGTTGCTCCACATAATGCTCGCGCTTATACTGGCATTCCTATTTGTGAGCCAAGCCATCACATTTGCTGTCGTCCCTCTTACAGCAGGCTTCGGCTCGCTCTCACTTGCGTGGAAGGTATCCCTTGCCTGCCATGCTGCGCTTCTCGCGACGCACATCTTGGGGTCAGTGGCCGCATTGCGTCTCGACGGTGCCATCTCGGCGCCCTTGCTCGCACGACCTCTCGAGGTGCTTAGCCGCACAGCTAAGTCGGGTCGCGCGAGCGCCCTCGCCCTCCTCCTCGCGTCGGCGGCGATTTGCACCAGCCGCAGTGACGCCGACGTCTTTCTTGCACTCTTGGCCCTCTTGGCCCTGGTCGAGCTACAGCAGGTACAACACCACGAGCCCTCGGGTGAGGAGTCTTTAGATAGGCAATTGACTCTCCGCCCCTCGCCCTATGTACAGGCCGCTGCGCGCGCGGACAGCGCGAACAAGGGCTCTGGAACGAATACCGACTTCTTCACGAGGGCGAGTGCGAGCCACCACCACGTACAAGGCGCGGGGTCCTCGCTCCGGCTGCAACCTCGGGTGCGGCGGCAGCCAGGTGGTGACCTGACCGTATTGATGCTTCTTCCATGGACTGCGTTTGCCGATGTCGCTGACGGATACACTCGCCTCGCCTCATGGGTGAGTAGCGATGGTGATTCGAGCGACGCCTTCGTTGCGTGTATGAACGGCGCATTTTCGGCTGCCTCATTGCCTGCTGCCGTGTGCCGCGCCGCGCCTATGGGCTCGCTCATCCTGATCGCGTTCAAGCTTTTCGTCAAGGTTCGGCTTGGCCTCGCCATTTGGAGGATCCGCGTTCTCGGCCGTCCCGCCGCGCTCGATCCAGATCCTCCGCCGCGTTCTCACGCTTCGCAGATCGTCTTTGCAGCTTCGGTCTTCGCCCTGTGGGCTGCGGTTGCTTCGATCGACATCGCACTCATCCCGGCGGACATTTCGCTCGTCGACGCGTTGGGCCCCTCGTCGCCATTATGGCCCAACGGCACACAATTCGTGAATGGCACGCTCGTCTTCCCGCCGCACGCCTCGTTTGTAGGTGCCTCGGCGAGCCAGCGATGGCACGAGGCCTTCAGTGGTTTCGAGGGCGCACCCCCGATGCCACCTCTCCCCATCGGCCGAGAGAGATACGAGTCCACCCGCCAATTGGATTGGCTAGGAGAGTGGTTGCGCTCCGACAGCGCAGTTGGCACGCTGAGCCGCGTGCCCGTGGCCACGCTGGCCGTTGCCGGCTGCACACTCGCGCTAGGCGTTGGAGACTCCACTTTGGGCGCCGCCGTCGCCGCGACCGCAACCCTTTTAGTCTTCGCTGCCTTAAGCGCTCTACATAACGGCACCTTGCATGTCGGACCGCGTGAGCTTGCAATGATCGATTCCTTCCATCTGCCGCCGCAATGGGGAGAACTTCCCTTGTCTCACGCACTCTCAGCGGCACTGCTCATCCTGCAACTCCCAGCCCTCATCATAGCTGTTGTCGTCGCCGTCTGCGCAATGCCCACAAGCTCGGCATCTGTGTCCTCGTCGGAAAGCGTTACCGATGTGCCTGCCGCTCTGGGCACGCCCATCTCACGAGGAGAGATACCGGGCGGTATTCCAGGCACGTTGCAAATGTCATTGGTAGGTGCAGCCCGGCCAAACGAGGAGGAAAGCTCATGGCCGCGATGTCTGTCCGCTCCCTCGCCTGGGTGGAGGTTGGACTCACCGATCCTTACTACGTCCGCCGAGCTCGCGACCAATTCAGGCGCCGCGTCGAGCTCGCAAGGAGTGGGCGAGGGGGGCAGCCCCTCCTTGGCCACGGCCTCTCTGCCTCTCCATCCCAGCCCCGGGAGTGCCTCACTTCGAGGGGGGCGACTCAAAGATGGCTACGACATCATCCCAGAGGAGGGCGCTTACCGAGAACCGTCCTCACCCCGTTCGCTTTCGCGCCCTGCATCCCGCCCAGGGTCCAGGCCGCTCTCTCGCACTGTGTCGCCCCGGCGCACCGTGTCGCCCCGGCGCGCTGACGTGATACGCCCTGCTAGGAGCGGCTCGCCGCGCGTTGATCTCTCCAACCATAGGGCCCCGTCCCCACGTCGTTCCGAGTCGTCTAGTCCCCGGGCTATGAGCCGACCATTGCAAGGGCCGATGGCTGACAAAGTGCGCTCACGCGACCGCTCGCCGCGTTTGGCGAGCTGTGCGGCTAGCCCAAGCGATTCGCGTGGGCGTAAGCCGTCGCCGCGGCGCTCAGAGGCAAGCGACCGCATCATCCGCCAAATCTCCGAGCGGCGGAAAAAGGCTTCTCCACACCCTTCATCATGCTCAAATGAGGATTGGCGGCATCCTCCCGGGGCCAATGTTGCCCAAATCGGCCTCACGAGCGGCCCGGAACGTGGCGCAGGGAGCCATTCGCTCGAGGCTGACAACTGCACGGGACATCTAGATTCGGGTGAAGATGCATGCGCACCAAGCGTGTCGGCGCAAGATCCAGCCGTTTCAGCCCCTCGTAATGCTGCAGGCGCCCCCTAAGCTGGCTAAGTATTGGTGCGTGAAGCCCTTGGCGCCCTTCATACTTAGTGGAAGAATGAGGACACGCTACCTACACGCTACCACGATTGGACTCTCTTCTCGCACAATAGCTCCTTGGCATTCGCCATGGTGCACTTGGTAATGCAGGTACTCCCACTGCTACGCGTGGCAGTGAAGGCGGTGGGGACGGTGGAGGGGGCATGAAGCGGGGAGAACGTTCCACAACACGGGATTGGCCTCATTTTTGGGGTTTTTAAATAGGTGACTCGTTTTCGTTTTGGAGAATACACTCCACTGGTACATCTACAGCAACTCCAAGTTGCCACTCCTCCTTGAGAATAGAGCCAAATATCGGTAAAACGATAGGGTCATGGAGCGCGCGCCGCCGCTCGCCCTCGCCGCCCCCGGCTGTGGGCGGCGCGGCGCGCGTTGATACTTCACCAAACCCATGCCCCCGCTGGTGGAGTGGTATGGGGGCATCGACCAGGCGCGAAAGGGGCGGTCAGCGCGCGCGCAGCGGGGGGCCGGGGGGCCATGATTGCCAGATCCCTTCGGGCGCGCACGAGCGCCCTAGCGGCTGGTCGATGTGGGGCTGGGTGGCGATTTGGGCGTCGAATCACCCCGTAGTTGCCTTGCGTCCGTCGGCTCGTATGGGCCATTCTGGCTCGTCATGCGAAGGGCGCGATCTGTGGCGGCCGCTATGAGGTCTCGCTTGTATTTACGCTTTCTAGGACGGAAAGCGCTCGGACAACAGTAGATTCGCAAAACTTTTAAAATACTATTTTTCGAGCGAATGGTGTACTGTTAGCCTAGCAGCCTAGTTGCCTAATTCACCATGCCAGGAACTGCCTGGAAACCAAAGGTGGGCTTCTAATTAAGTAACCAGAGCTTATTCCTGAGATATGGAAGTCCATCCTAGAAACTAGGACTGGTCCTAGAAAGCTGGGTACCTTTATCCGCCTTGCACTATCCCACTATCCCGATCGGTCCCCCGCGAAAGCCCTCTCCCTTTTCTCCCCTCCCGTCTTTTCCCCGAGTGCTTCGTTGAGTTTCCGGCCCCTTTCCGTCTATTACTATTATTTTCCTGCGCCCCCCCCCCCGCGCGCGTGACGTTTTCTCTCGGTGTCCCGTACATGCGTATATGCTCTGAGCCGTCGCCCGAGCGCCCTCCATGCCCCTCCCGTCCGCTCCTCGTCTCTGTCCTCGTGCTGTAGTGCTCTGCGATGGCTGAGTGTGTGCCAGTGTCTTTGGCCTCGTCCCCGCGTGCTTCCCCGGTCCCTCAGTGCTCGCCCCCCATGCCCCGGATGAGCCATACATCTCATGCTACATCTTATCTGCCATTCACGCCCTGTCACCTGTCACACCACAGCCCTAGATGGGAAATACGTATTTACCGTATTTGGCCAGAGACCAAATACATATGTATTTGGCTGTATTTGAAGCGTATCCTGGGTGGTAGGCCTCGAATGTATTTGAAATGTATTTGGCCATTTGGCTGTATGTATTTGCAGGCCCCTGCACCGTATTTCCCATCTAGGACCACAACCACTGGAACCACACAACCACAGCTCCACCCAACCCACCACAACTTTGGTGCATTTCTTCAATATTGACTTCTTCATTTTTACACCCTTAGAAGATAAAATAGTGTTTGACCGCCCTAGGAGTGTTAGTGGTTAGTGGTTCGAGTTTTCTTGTCTATCGTCTGTTGTCACTTGTTTGACAATGTTTGATCCTAGATCCTAGTGCTAGTGTGCTAGTGCTGAGGGCGCGTAGGCCTCGTCGGCAACCGAGCCCCCTACCACACGATGGTGTTGTGCGCGGATTGCGCATGGCTCGTCCGGTGTATGTGGCTAGGCATGCTGGCTTACAAGCCAAGAAGTAACAAGTAGGAGTAGTAACAAGTTGTGGCAAGACGCTGTACAAAGTACAAAGCTACATTTCTAAATATAGTAAACGGGTTTCTCTGCTCCCCCACCCGGTATTATTTGAGTCGAGGGCTTCTCAGGGGACGGCGGGCGGCTTTTTCCCTCTCCTCCTCCCCCCGCCCCTCCCTCGGTCCCTCTCTCTCTCTCTCTCTCTCTCTCCTCTCTCTCTCTCTCTCTCACTCACTCACTCTGTCTCTCTCTCCTCTCTCGCTCTCTCTCTCTCGGTCTCTCTCTCTCTCTCTCTCTCTCTCGGGGCGGCTTTCCCGATGGCGGCGCTCGCCGAGCGTCTGCACGAGCTGGGCAAGCGGGCCAACAAGCAGGAGCTGACGCAGGTGGCAGCTGCACTGTTCGAGGCCTCGTACGCCGTGGGTGGAAGGCTGGAGCCACGCATCTCGGCCGCCAACATGCGCCTTCGCATGGGGCAGGCAGAGCTCGCCAGGGCGGAGTACGAGAGATTGCTCTCGATGGGCTTGCAGCTGGATGAGAAGGTGCGCGAGATTGTGCTGCGCAAGCGTGCGGAGGCAGACGGGCTGATTGACTCCGGGATGCACGTGCGGCATGTCGCCTGGCCTCCTGGAGCTCCCGAGATGATCCAGGACGTCTCTGCAGAATTTCTCAGAGGCGTCGTCGAGGAGCTGTCACAGCATGGCGCTCGAGCAAACAGGGAGGGAAGGGTTGCGCTGGCGCGCGACGTATACATGGCTGCATTCGCACTCAGCGGGCGAATATCTATGCGCATCTCGGCGGCCAACATGTCGCTAAAACTTTCTGAGGTTGAGGCAGTGCACTTCGCCCTCAGCGAATATGACGCCATACTTGGCAATGTGGCAGGAGGCACTGCCAGTTTGAGCTCGGAGCACATGGACCTTGTCGAACACAAGCGGGCTGCCGCAGCTGCTTGGCTGAAAGAAAATACACCTGGAGTGCCTGCGGGCCCGGAGGATGAGGAGGAAGCTGAACGTAGAGCAGTGCTCGAGGAGATGGCATTGGAGCTTGCAGAGCTGGCCGAATTGGAGGCTGTAGAGGCGGCTGCAGCAGAGGAGCAGGCTCAGACAGCTGCGTTGGCTGCCGAGGCCGCACAGGACGAAGTCCACCGTGCCACCTTGCTTATTCAGTCGGTTGTTCGTGGAAATCGGGCTCGGGCAGTGGACATAGCTGCCGCCAAAGAGGCCAAAGATGCTGCTATTGCTGCTGCCACTGCTGCCGTGTTAGAAGCTGAGCGGCTGCGTAAAATTGCAGCAACGGAAGAGGCTGAAAGGCTAGAAGCTGAGGCAGCAGCACAAGATGCTGCAAAACAATTAGCCAGAAATTGTGTGCACCCAGGCGGGAGCAAGTTGAACGCATCAGAGACTATTCTCTCCGCTTCTATCCACACACGTAACATACAAGCCGCAGTAACTTTACAGACCACGGAACGAGGTCGACAAGCGCGTTGTACGGCACGTGCTCGCAGGGGAGGTGAGGGTGCTGCTGCGAGAGAGAAGGCCAATGTTGTTCCTGCTCTTGCGGCTCAGGATACTATGGCGAGGGCCGAGGCGGAGGCCGTGCCCGCCGCGAAGGCTGAAGCGGAAGCGGCGGCCACGGCACGCGCGTTGGCCGAGGCGGAGGCCAAGGCGGCAGAAGAGTCGCACGCGGCGGTCACCGTGCAGGTGGCGTTGCGAGGGCAGAGCGCGCGCGCGGCAACTAGCGCGATGAGGGAGGCCGAGGCAGACGCTGAGCGGAGGGCCGAGGCCGAGGCCGAGTCCGCCGCGAGGGCTGAAGCGGGAGCGGCGGCCACAGCACGCGCGCTGATCGAGGCGGAGGCCAAGGCGGCAGAAGAGTCGCACGCGGCGGTCACCGTTCAGGCGGCGTTGCGAGGGCAAAGAGCGCGCGCGGCAACTAGCGCGATGAGGGAGGCCGAGGCAGACGCTGAGCGGAGGGCTGAGGCCGAGGCGGAGGCCAAGCGGAGGGCCGAGGCCGAGGCGGAGGCCAAGCGGAGGGCCGAGGCCGAGGCGGAGGCCAATCGGAGGGCCGAGGCCGAGGCGGAGGCCAAGCGGAGGGCCGAGGCCGAGGCGGAGGCCAAGCGGAGGGCCGAGGCGGAGGCCGAGTCCGCCGCGAAGGCTGAAGCGGAAGCGGCGGCCACGGCACGCGCGTTGGCCGAGGCGGAGGCCAAGGCGGCAGAAGAGTCGCACGCGGCGGTCACCGTGCAGGCGGCGTTACGAGGCCAAAGAGCGCGCGCGGCAACTAGCGCGATGAGGGAGGCCGAGGCAGACGCTGAGCGGATGGCCGAGGCCGAGGCCGAGGCGGAGGCCAGGCGGAAGGCCGAGGCTGAGGCCGCCACGAGGGCTGAAGCGGAAGCGGCGGCCACGGCACGCGCGCTGGCCGAGGCGGAGGCCAAGGCGGCAGAAGAGTCGCACGCGGCGGTCACCGTTCAGGCGGCGTTGCGAGGGCAAAGAGCGCGCGCGGCAACTAGCGCGATGAGGGAGGCCGAGGCAGACGCTGAGCGGAGGGCTGAGGCCGAGGCGGAGGCCAAGCGGAGGGCCGAGGCCGAGGCCGAGGCCAAGCGGAGGGCCGAGGCGGAGGCCGAGTCGACCGCGAAGGCTGAAGCGGAAGCGGCGGCCACGGCACGCGCGTTGGACGAGGCGGAGGCCAAGGTGGCAGAAGAGTCGCACGCCGCGGTCACCATGCAGGCGGCTTTGCGAGGCCAAAGAGCGCGCGCGGCAACGAGCACGATGAGGGAGGCCGAGGCAGACGCTGAGCGGAGGGCCGAGGCCGAGGCGGCGGCCAGGCGGAAGGCCGATGTCGAGGTCGAGGCCGAGGCCGCCGCGAGGGCTGAAGCGGAAGCGGCAGCCACGGTACGCGCGTTGGCCGAGGCTGAAGCCAAGGTGGCAGAAGAGGCGCACGCGGCAGTCACCGTTCAGGCGGCGTTGCGAGGGCAAAGAGCGCGCGCGGCAACTAGCGCGATGAGGGAGGCCGAGGCAGACGCTGAGCGGATGGCCGAGGCCGAGGCCGCGGCGGGGGCCAGGCGGAGGGCCGAGGCCGAGTCCGCCGCGAGGGCTGAAGCGGAAGCGGCGGCCACGGCACGCGCGCTGGCCGAGGCGGAAGCCAAGGTGGCAGAAGAGTCGCACGCGGCGGTCATTGTGCAGGCGGCGTTGCGAGGGCAGAGCGCGCGCACAGCAACCAGCGCAATGAAGGAGGCCAAGACAGCCGAGGCTATTGAGAATGCCGGACCCGAGAACAACACCAAAGTGAACGCTGAAGGAGGGCTCGTTGCTCCACGGACCACGGCAAGGGCCGTTGTGTTGAAGGGCCCCTCTCCTCGAATCTCTAGCGATCCAGAGGACGCCTTAGGGCATTCGCAGAAACTCCTTGACGCCGATCAGGCTCCTGGTGGATCAACTCCAACTGGAAGTCGTTGTGTCGCTTATTCTCACGATTTGTCGATGGAAACATCCCAATCGGGGCAGGTCGCAAATTTTGCCAAAGACCAGACGTTTGGTCAATCCGAAAATTTACATGCTGCTACCCTAGGGCTTACCATGACAGCGTCTCGCTCACCTTCGATTGAGCATCAGGACGCGGCGCCGCACAATGGTAGTCGCTTCAAGCGGCCAGCCAAGCCCACCAGGGGGCCCATAGGGGCCAACAATGTCGTGTCATCGTTGAAAATCATCATTGTCGGCGATTCTGGCGTAGGAAAGTCGGCACTTGTGCGCCGTTTTGTCGAAGATGTGTTTGATGTCGCGACCGGTCCAACTATCGGCTTAGATGTCTCCACTAGGTCGATCGACCTTGGCGAGATGGGCGGCAGTGTGAAGCTCGACCTGTGGGACTCGGCTGGCCAAGAGAGGTTTGCGCCACTATTGCGTAGCTATTATCGAGGGGCCGGAGGAGTCATCTACGCATTTGATGTGACGTCTCGCAAGTCCTTTGAGCGGATAGATGATTATTGGACAGGCCAGGTGAGCCTCGAGCTTTTTCAGCAAGCGTTAGAGTTCAATTTTGACGGAGACGAGTTGGGCGAGCTCACCTTGCAAGACACATGTTTATTGGGTTGGGGATTTTCCCTCTCTGCGTGTGTACATTTTGGTGCTATGTTGTCATTGCGAACAACTGTGCTAGGCCAGCCGAGCGAACGTGTTGCCGTCTCCTTGAGCTTCACTGCGTCCCCAATTTGTTGCCGTATCCCTGAGGTTCATTATGCCCCCGCATAATGCGTTAGGTGGAGAACAACCGTGCAGACGAGGCGGCGGCGATCCTAGTTGGCTCGAAGGCAGACGAAGTTGAGACACGGGTGGTGCCTGAAGATGACGCGCGCGCTTTGGCCGATCGCCATAACATGCAATACATAGAGGTCTCCTCGAAGACGGGCGCTGGAGTCTCCGACGCCTTCCATTTATTAGCGATGGCCATGTTGAACTCACAGCTTGAAGCCGATCCCCGAAATCCTTTGTCGACGCGGACCCCTGCTCCGGCCTCGGAGAATTCCGATGCTAACCTTGCCTTCAGCATCTCCAGAGCAACCCCTCCGAGGAAGGGAGGTTGCTGCGGTGGCTAAGCCATAAGCAACAATCGCCTTGACTGGCTAGGACCCTTTGCACTGCAGACCTCACTCACCCACGATTACAGTAGGGAACCGTAAGTGAGACCATGGTGCGCCATGCGACCATGCATTGCTCGATGTTTTTCTAGAGGAATCATCGCTGATCGTTGCACCAGCGGTTGCTCGATGGTGTCCTGTGTACGGACCTACTAGAAAGAGAAAATACTTGAATAAAACTAGCTCCAGCTCCTAACCTACTTTTATAAGTGGGGTCAACGGGGGCCTCGCGCCCCCTCCCTGGGTGGGCCGGTACTGTCAGCCTCAGCCCTTGCGCCTTTGTTGGCGCCCAAACCCCTAGGGGGCGCGGGCCAGGATTCGCGCTCCCACGCCCACTTTGGCCTGCCCTCGAGCTGACTCCCCCATCCTTCCTCGTCGCCAAGCAGACAAGGGACTACGGGCAGCACTCATGGCCAGCGAGGCAGGTCACGTTCCGTCGAACATGGGACATGATTCAAGATTCAAGTTGAGCCATCAAATGTCCATAGTCCGTTTACAATAACACTCGAATATGTGTAAACACAACAATATAATAGCGGTCTTTCGATGCCATTGACCCATGTAACCACCCGCAATCATACGCCTGGCGCATGGCTTTCATGCTCCGTCTTCATCTTCATCTTCTTCGTCTTTCTTTCCTTCTCCGAGGAAGTCCAAGACCTGCCTCCAGGTATATATCTATGAACTTTGTCACACGGCGGGCGCCGCAGTCGATCGCCATGCAGCGCATTTGTCACACTCGTCGTCAATGACGTTGTTATCAACGATGTGACACATGACGTCGACGGCGTCTGCCCGAATGGCCACCCCAATCGTCCCAGGGGTGCCGCCCGGGTTCCCACTCGCAATCATACGCCCGGAGTCCCCCCGCGGGAATGGCGGAGTTGTTTTGCCCAGTTCGCGGGAGCTGTTAGGTGTTGATACTTGTTAGCCCCCTTTTGGAGCTATCGACACACGCTTGTGTAGTGTTTTCGGGTTGTGCGCACAAGGAGTGGCACAGCGCCGGTACGAGGTACGCAGATTTGATTGCCATCGCAAACAAAGACCGATCGCCACCAACCAATTCTTGTAGCACTTCTCTAGGTGCTCTGCTGTCGCTTATACTTTCGCATATTAGCTTGAGCCCGGTAGCATTTTATAACGTTTGATGCTCTGCGCGCGCAGCAACACGAGCAGCAGCAGCGGAGGAGCTAGGCTTCATGCTTCATCTCTTAGTGCTGTTACTATTGACTCGTCGTGGTTCTGAATGACGTCTCGCACAAGGTGTGCACGGCAGATATACATGCCGCGCGCGGCATACAGGATAAGCGACCGGCCGACAGCCCACTAACTGCTCCGTCGACCCACGTGTCTACCGCGCTGCTCTCTTTGAGTGATGCCCCCGCCGGTGTCCTGCTTTGCTGCGCAAGGCTTTGTGCCTTGACCTAGCGAAGAGGCCCCGTAGCAATCCTGCCACCATTCTGGCTGGACTTGCTGCTGAAGTTGCTGGGCAACGAGCTCAGCCACCACGGCAGTAGGAGCAGGTTGTGGACCGGCTGCAGTAGATCGGGAATCGGCCATGACTGCCTCAAGTGAGCCGCTTACTTCCTTGATCAGATCCCAGCCTACTTCGAGCTCATGCTGCGGATCACTCAAGAAGTCATACAGCTGGCCCGCGAGCACTGGGGCAGGCTGTGTCGACGAAAGAATCCGATGCATGCAAAAACCCAGCCGAGCAGTGCGCACACAGTGCGGGCACCACCAGTCTTCCTCAGAATTGTCTATCCGCTTGAGATGTTCATTTTCAGTACTACTCAAGCAACGGGCATGGTAGACCCGAGGGCAGACGTCACAGCAGGTCAACTTTCCCGGCTGGCCGCACACGCAGCACTCGTCGTCCTCTTCCACCTCCTCTTCCGAGACAGCGTCCCCCTCCTCCGCGCCAGCGCCCGCTCCACCGTCTGGAGATGCAGCCGGAGGTCCGCCATCGAGAGACCTCAGCCGCCCTGAAGTCTTGAGGATCCACTCGTCTATGCCGGAGGCCTCGAGATGGACGAGGACAGACGTGGCAGTAACCATCCTAACCAGCGCCTCTTGACCATCCAGCAAGATCTGTGAGCCAGGCGCCACCCTCTCCTCGCTGGGTGCTCGTCTGCGCTTCTTGGCCGCGGCGCCCATGCGCGCGCCCCCCCTCCCCCCTCCCCCCCCCCGCCCTCGCCCATTTTCTTCTCTCTCTCTCTCTCTCTCTCTCTCTCTCTCTCTCTCTCCTCTCTCCCCCACTCTGTCCCTCGCTCTTCTCACCTCCCACCTCCCGCTCTCTCTGCGCCCCCCCCATCCCCTGCCCCCCCCCCCCCCATCCCTCTCCCTCTCTCTCCCTCCCTCCCCCCCTCCCCTCTCCCTCCCTCTCTCTCTCCCTCGCTCTCTCCCTCCCTCCCACTCTCCCTCTCTCTCCATCCCTTTCCTCCTCTCCCTCCCTCCCTCCCTCTCCCTCCCTCCCTCTCTCTCCCCCTCTCTCTCTCCCTTCATCAAGGGGGAGAGAAGATATTCTAAAGAAGAGCGGCCGGCCGCCGCTGCCGAAACTCTCTCGGCCCCACGCGCGCGCGCCCCTCCTCCCAGCCTCCCCCCTCCCCTCTCCTCTCCCTCCTCCGCTCTTCCCCCCATCCCTTCCCGCCCTCGTCCGACCGATGCGCTCGGTGCGCTCGTTCGGCGCGCACCTGGGCATGCCCCTCGCCGAGGAGCCGCTCCACTCCGCCCCGCTCTTCGTGCGTGTGAGCTTCGAGGTGCGTGTTGAGACACAGTGGGGGGAGACTGTTGTGGTGGTGGGAGACGCTCCGCAGCTCGGAGCGTGGCAGCCAGAGCACGGGGTGAGGATGACGACGTGCGAGGCGACCTATCCGATCTGGAGGTGTGAGCCTCTCCTCCTTAGCGAGGCAGGCGAGATCGAGTACAAGTTTGTTGTGCTCCACGAGGAGACGGGCGACACGCGCTGGGAGCCGCTGCCGCACAACCGGCGGCTCGAGTTCAGCGGCACCGAGATGCAGGTGGTCACCGACTGGGGCTCTCCTGATGCGTTGCCTCCGCTTCCGTTGGTCGGCTCCCTCTCGCTCCCCCCTCAAACGATTTGCGATAGCGGTGGACATGCAGCGCCACCACACATAGACTCGATGACCAACTCCAACGCGTCAGGGACGTTCTCTGAGTTGGGAGGTGGATCGATCAAGGGTGAGGGATCGGCGGGCACGCCTTGCCGGCTGCTGGTGGTCCAGCAACACTTGCCATTCAACGTGCACCAGGCGGAAGACGGCTCGTGGGGTGGCTCTTGGGACGAGTGGGACCTGCTTGTCACCTCGGCACAAGGCGGCCGTCACTTGATGGACTCGCTTGACGTCGAGGTCATCTTTGTTGGATGCCTTCGCCAACGAGTGCCCATCGAGGCGCAAGAGATGGTGCAGGAGATGCTCGCCAAGTACAACTGCTCGCCCGTGTTCCTCCCCGAGGAGCTCTATGAGCAGCACTGCGATGGCTACGGCCCAACCATCCTGCTTCCGATCCTACATAACCAGATTCCAGACCGGCATGGTGGAGGCAAGGGTGGTGATGGCGCCTACGTCAGTTCGCTCTACGCATCGTACGTGAAGGCAAATGACGCATTCGCGGAGGCCGTGACGCGACTACTCCATGCTGGGGACATGGTATGGGTACACGCCTACCCACTGATGCTCGTCGCAGGCGCGCTCCGCGCCCGCAATCCTCCGCCACACGTGGTCATCTCCTTCTTCTTGCACTCGCCCTGTCCCTCACCGGAGGTGTGGCGAGTTATTCCCCACCGGGCAGAACTCCTGCGCGGGATGTTGGCGGCTGATGTCGTCGGCTTTCACCTCTTTGAATACGCGAGGCACTTCATGACGTCGTGTCGGCGGCTACTTGGCCTGAGGGAGAGAGTAGGCTCCGGAGCTGGAGGAGTTCTAGCTATCGACAATCATGGAAGACAGGTGAGGTGGGGTGACTTGGACGGGCGGAGATAGGGCGTCGGGACCCAATTTAACATCCAGACTTAGTGGGACATTCTGGTCCTGGTCACACCTTCTGCGGATGAGATCCTCGACTGAGCCATCGCTATGAATCGCAGGTCACTATCACCGTTTCGCACGTCGGCATCGATCGCGATGTCCTTTGTCACCGCCTGGCATTGCCTGAAGTCCAGCAGCATGAAGCGCGATTGCGCGAACGGTGCCGCGTGGGAGAACGGATTGTCATCGGAGGAGTAGAGATGCTCAATCCCCTGCAGGTTGGACATTGTCCATGCTCTCGGCGGGGTGGGATGGCATACCACTCTGGATCGGGCGATGGGAGTGGCATCTAGTATGGGGAGGGCACGTGCTGTCACTCGCGCGAGATGTCCCCACTCTTGGGAGGATTATGGAGGGCATGTGGAGCCACACGCATCGTATGCTCGCTACAACGTATAGCACTTTGCGAGCCGGCTCAGATGGTACTCAGTTGGCACTTTTGGCATCACCATGTCCGTAATTCAACATGGTGGCATTTTCCTCTCGTTCAACCGTCGCCATTTCACTTTTTGCGCCCCTTTCGATCTCTCAGGGTGCTCAAATCAAGCTCCTTGCTTACGAGCAGTTGCTAGCCAACTATGCTATGTGGCGACCTCGCCTCACAATGCTACAGGTACGCTGCCAGCTACCACTCTTCAACGTTGTAGCTTAAGATCGCTCAAACACCGGTGAATCCCCCGCCCCTCTCAGGTGTGTTTTCCGGATCGTGCGCGCCCGAAGCTTTCGGCGCACGTATCCGCTGAGAATCGCGCGATCGTCGCTCGGATTGCGCGAGCTTTCGGCGAAGAAGCCATACACTACATCGAGATTGGAAATGAGATCGAATCGTCCGAGTGGACTGTTAACTACAGGCGCGCAACTCCGATGCCAGCTTTGCACCTAATCAATGCTGCCGGAGCGGAAAGGCGGCATCCTGTGCACCTCTGCCCCACGTTCAGCTGTCATCCCACCGTCCTTTCCGGTCAGGCTGGCGCTCTTCCGAGTTATCGACCTGCTGCTCAACTGCGCCATGAAGGACGGCCTGAATCTGCTTCCCTTTGAATATGTCTTGACCAAATCCACTCAGCAATCGACAGGGGTCGTCGTCTTATCCGGTAAGCAAGACCACACGGGGAACTCGAGCGGGATCTTACACACAATCATCACGTAATGGTCCGGCCACCACCGCAATCCGGCTTACTGGCATGGCTCAGCTCGACGGCGTAGAGCTTTGAGCAAAGCCCTCTTGTGCTCCACCATGTGCATCGCAGAATTCGTCGGGTGTGCTCATGTCCTAAATGGATGTGTGCGGATCAACCCCTTCAATCTCGAGCACGTTGTCGAACAGCTTGATTCAGGTAGGGCTGTGATACCCCGTTCTCTCTACCCTGACGCTCAATCCCCAACTCCGCCTTGTTGCCCATTTCACGAACATCCAGCCTACTTCACGAACATCTAAACCGTACTCTATTGTGGATCGTTCGACTCTCGAACTTCATCAAAAGTCCTCGCCTCCTGCCTGCCGCCCCATGGCAGCTCTCTCCATGTCTCCTACCGAGCGCGCCGCGCGCCTTTCTAAGGACCACAAGTTTGTTTCATCGCACACAACTTCCTCGTGGCTCAACGTGGCTGTGCAAGACATGCGCCGCACTCGTGCAACTCTCACTTCCGGCAAAGCTCCGTCGCGCGAGACTCTTGGCCTTTGCGACTTTGGTGCCGAAACGATAGCAGGACAGCCCCTTCCTGCGCTATCGCCGGAAGCTCTCGCGCGCGCATACTGGCAAGCGTCAAGAAGGCTCATTGTGCTGGGACTCGATGGCACTTTGATACAGCAAGAGAAGGTGAGAGCATTTGTGAGCTTTTGTTGACTGTCGCGATGCTCATGAAAAGACCTGCAGCTGGACTCCCTTGGAGTTGCCGGGCTCCATACTTGTGCCATAATTGTGTGCACAGGTTCTCGAGCACCTGAAGCTGTTCCATGACTTCGTCGGCCGTTCGCTGGATCCACCAGCCGCGGCTCTGCATTGTCTTGAGTCGATCGCTTCCGACTCCTCGAATTCTGTCCATGTCATCTCTGGGCGTTCCGCTTCCGACCTCTCCGCGTGCTTAGGACGCATCGAGGGGCTGGGCCTAGCCGCAGAATTGGGATTCAGTGTGCTCAAACCTGGCGAAAACCACTGGACGAAAAGGGAGCTGACGCTTGCACAAGAAAGATGGAAGGATGCTGCAAGGCCTATTTTCGAACGGTAAGCAGCCTCGACTGATTGGCGAGCTAGCCGTTGCTGACGGGTGGGTGCACACTATGAAATAGGTGGCGCGCGGCTCCTCTCCCGCGCGTCCCCGACTTTTTCCGTGTTTAATCAGGACTCCCTACACGCGCCGTGGGCAGTCCTCATGAACGCCTCCCTCTCCCGCTGCTGCACTCTCACATGAATTAGTTCTTCATGCCTTTCCATGAGTCAGGTTCATGCTACGCACAAATGGTGTCTACACGCAGTGGCAAGAGTCGGTCGCTCGCTGGTGTTACCACAATGCTGACCCGGACTACGGCCGTTTCCAGGCGAGCCCCACCCCCCTTCCATGAGAGTTTCTGTGGAGGGCAGTTTGAGTGGAGGCCGGGGCGATCGTTCGATGGCGCACTGCCCACCCCTACCCCCCACCTTGAAGCCTCGCAACACACATTCCATTAGGCACGACAATTGACAGCTGTCCTCAAGGAGCAGCTAAAGGGTGCGGGTGTCTCCGTCTCGCATTCAGTTGCAAAATGCCAAGTTGAGGTACGGCAAATTGTGCCAGACGTCATCGCCCATCCGGAGTGTCTTCCTAGCGTCCTCGCTTTTCTTCGTTAGACATGTCTTCCGTAGCTGCGCGTGGCGTATCGCTTTGTGAGGCAACGCTTGGCGCACGCCGCATCGCTTTTTGTGGCAGGTGCGTATTGCCGGGGTGAACAAGGGTGCTTTTGCTGATGAAGTGCTCCTCGCTGCCGATGCCGCATCCCCTGTGGACTTCATCCTTGCCATCGGCGACGACGAGGACGACGAGTACATGCTCTCAGCGATAACTGCGCGAGCCTCGCACCCGGGGATAATGGAGCGCCTTCAGGGAAGACTCTTCACTGTTACTGTCGGTACGTGTGAGAAACCGTGCCCATTGACACCACACGTTCGCCTCCTGGGCGTATTACTTCTCGTGTTGCGTGCACCCTCTCACTCCCCCCCCCCCCCCCCCTCCCGCCCCTGCCCCGCCGACGCCGGGTAGGTGCGAAGGAAGTAAGTCACGCGCGCTACGTTGTTGAGAGTGCACGGACTGTCCTCCATTTGCTTCAGACCCTCAGCGACGGCCAAACAGCTTAGAAAAGTCAACCCATGCCATGCTGGTCGTGCGTGGATGTCTTGGCGCACGTTTGGGGACGCTAACGATACTTATCCGCCATCCCCACACAAGTATCGATCGCGTCGAGGACTTCCAAATTTGTGCATCTTGCTGATCATCGGTGATGTGGTGCATGAGGACTGATTGGCTGGAGCGGTGACTCCCCCCCCCCCCCATCCTAATGTGTACACCGTGTGACTGCATACTTCCTCATCGCCTTATGGCCAATGCGACCACCTTTCGGCGGTGGCTCCATTTGCTCTACTTGGATGCTAGATGCCGGAACGTGACGGACTGTCCCAAATGGGGAATCGCGTGTTCTCGTTCACAGTCCCCGGTCACGCCTAGGCCATGGATGCCATGGGTTCCGAACGTTATTTCTCAATATGCACTTGGCGAGAGGCTATGGTAATTGTGGGTGTGTCCAACATGGCGTTGATGTTGATGTGTGTGCTATGTTCGTTGCCGTGTCTTTTTACCTCTTTGTGTGCAACTAACTGCTCTTCACTGGAAAAAAAAATTCTTAATATTCTCGCCGCGCGCGCGACCTCGCACCAGGTCGCACCCTTACTGTGCCACGTCCGCTCCTCCCCCCCCCCCCCCACCTCCACCTGCCTTGCGGCCCGTCCCTCGTGAGCTACCTAGGGGCTGGGTGTGTGGGGTTTCCTGCAGCAGACGGCGTGTTCCGATCCCCGATAGGTTGTCCTCCTCTTCCTCCTGCGCCATCGGGCTATCGATTACTATGTTGTCTCATGGGTCGGTGAGGTAGACGGCTGGTTCGCGGTGTGTCCGAGGACGGGGGTCTGGTAGGCGGGTGGGTCGCGGTTTTGGGTTTGTGCGCTGTTATGCGAATCTATCGACTATGCGGAGCGCTTGTGCTACCGCGAACAGGTTTGTGCCCAGCGATAGTGTGCCATTGTCATTGATTGTGAAAACGGGGGCGCATAGCTCTCGCGGGGGCTTGAGTTTGGGTTTTCTCCCTTGGGAGGCCTTGTTTGTGCGTGCGGTCGAGGACTTGTTTGGGGGCACGAGGCCTCTAGCGAGGATCGTGAATCTGCTTAGCGTCTTTTCGATTACCGGCACTTGGTGAAAGGTGTAGTTGTCAAACTCTACTCTGTAAAAGTCACCTATTATGTATCTCCATGCTATGAGGTAAAGAGCTTTGAGGCTATCGGGTGTCGTTGTATTCGGGTATGCGAACAGTCTATCTTTGATTTTCTGGACTGTTGATCTTTCTCTCTCGGGCGTGTAGCCCGTCACCGCTTCGATGTTATTGGAAGATTTGCTGCGTGGATGGCTTTCAAGAAGACTAAGCATATCTTGCGTGCAGGAGCCTTTTTGCGCGACCTCGTCGCTAAACAGGTCCTCACGCTCAAGCACGTCAAAGGGCATCAGATGGTTGCTGACATTTTGACGAAACCATGTCCGCGCAACCAATTTCATCGGATTCTTCAACTCCTTGATTCCTTCTCTTCTTCGACTCTCTGCGAGATGTGAATCTTCTTCGACGTTTGGTTGTAAGTAAGCGTCGTACCCGTACTCCGCTTAGGAGGGGGTATCATGGATACATCCATGATATGTGCATCATAGATGCATATCTATCATCTATCATGGGTACATCCATCTCATGCATCGTGGATGCTCATTCTAACCTCTGTATGTTTATACTGAGGTCTCTGCTTCTCACTTCTCCCTCGCGGCCGTTTCGAGTCCGCGCGGGGCATTCTTGCGGCACAGAAATTTCCCCGCGCGCTCTTACTTTGTTACTATTAGTTTTGCGCGCGTTTGTGTGAATGTGCGTGCGCGTGAATGTCCCAAACGCCTGCCACCCCTCCCCCCCCCAAGCCTCCTTCCGCACTTCCGCGCCCTCCGTGCGTCGTGCGTCGTGCGTCGATCACCATGCCCGTAGTCACTCCCGAGGAAAGCTCCATGAGCTCCTCTCAAGAACCGCGTTCCGCGCTAGCTGCCGGCGCGCCGTCGCAGGCAATCTCCAAGAGTGAGATCAGCCTTGCTCTGACACGTATACATACGTTTGCATACACCGTCATCAATCTTGAAGTTGCCATCACACTTACCGACGTTGGTTGCCTCCTTTTCGCCCACGCGAAGGGGACCTAGGGATAACCACGGGAGCGTCGAATAATATTTCATGTCTCTTGTGCTGATGTAAAACAATAAAAAACAACCTTCCAGAGAGTTGCAGTGAGCCTTGATCTGAAATGTTGGCAGGAAAGAAGCGAAGCGAGAGTGGAATACCGTCTTGGTCCACAAGAGCGGATACTTTGGTGACTAGCCTACACCCAAATCGAGTGAATGGAGTAAGACCACGTGTGTGTTTCATTATGTGAAGTGTCAAGTTGAGTCAAGTAACCTCCAGGTGACAACGAAAGGTGCTAGCAGGGGCATGGGGATAATTGAACGCTTTTGGTCTGTCCCCCGCCGCGAGCGGCGGCCCCTCTCCCCACCCGGAGCAGTCCTTGTCGACAGCGGCCACGCCGTCCTTCCGAGGCCGAGCAGGTGCGCATGATCCCATCGTGCCCCACGGCGTAGTAATAATTTTTATTCATGCACAATCCACAATATACCTATCGAGGAGAGATATCATTGAGAGTAGGCTCCTCTCATGGCACACGATATGAAACATGCGCGCGTAGTAGCAGCGCGCGCAAAAGCACAAGCATTCGAGCATAGAAACGACGACGGTATTTCAATGCTATGATAGAGAGAAATGGTAGTGGGTGAGTACAGCAAAGGAGGGAGCACATGTGTCACTAGGCACTGCGCCCAAACACACGCGGCCCATTCAAGGTCACTTGTTCGGGCTCTTCGCTCTTGACACGGTTGACGAAATCCTGAAGCTCGGCAGCACGTGCATCTTCATGTGGAACATTTGGCGACCAATGAGAGCATGGTGGGTCCATTGGGTGGAGGCAGCACCACAATGACCGGCAACATTCCACAGATCTTGGAGGAAGAAAATCGGTCTTCCCGGAGAAGCGGCCATTGAACTTCTCAAATGGCAACAGCCCGAGACCTATGGCAAGCAGCCCGAGATCTATGGCAAGCAGCCCGAGACTTGGGCGCTTCCGCTAAACTAGTCCCATCAGAGCGGCGAGTGCATGGATAGCTCTTAGCTTTTCCTCACGGCTCGGGTCCTACACCGCGCTTTGCATTGAGGCCTGCCGCTTCGTTGATCGAATGGCGTGATCTTGGTGGCGCCGCAGTCGCCGACCGAACTGAGCCATTCGAACTCCTGTGGTCAAAGGTTCGCTTGTGTACCAGACCATGAACTAAAGTTTTCAAGATGTGCTTGCGCGGAATCGTCACTTCTGGCTTGACGCCATCGAGGAAGGTGACGCAATTCTCATATAAGGCCTCATTATGACGAGCTAGGTATTCAGTGATCTCGACAAGGTCGTCAAAGTATGAGGTTGGGAACACGACCGCCTTTGGCGCAAGAGGGCGGAACATTCGAGAGCGAGATACGTGAGACATGGAAGCCAGGCGAGACTAGGAACGTAGCACGCCTTCGAGGCGGTGACGTGCACCACCCCAAAAGCAACCGACCATTGCGGAAAAAGTAGGGATTTGGAGGGAGAATACACGGGCTGAGCCTCCGCACACCTTGTGTTCAATTATGTATTGTAGCAACTCTCCCGCTGTCTCAGATAGATGGCCCTCTTGATCATTGCGCAGAAGGATGAAGTAGAGGGCGATGGCTGAGTCAACGAGGCTTACCTAAGTAGCCAGCGCAGACGGCGCGTGGAGAATGCTCGACGGTGCAGCGCTAGAACGGAAAGAGGACGGTCCCACCACGTTCGGGGGGAGGGGGAGGGAGGGCCTACTCCACAGCCGAAGAATCGATGGATCTTGTCGGTGTGGTGGTCACTCGCACCACGGGATGCGCACACCTTGTCCTCTTCGACAGTAAAATCGGCGGAAAATACGTGCACCGCCTACGAGAATGGGATCGACGGCGGAGAGCATGGAGGAACCACTTCAGAGGGGCATGTGGGAGAGACCGTACGAATGTGGCCGGCAGGCATAAATGCGTAGCGCCATCTTACCTGAGTGAGAAAGTTGAGGTCCTTGGATACATCTCTCGGGGGCCCTCCGTCGCAAACGTACATGTGCTCAGTCGAATGCTGGGCCAGCCTTGCCCATTGTTCCAACCTGCACCAGCCCCGCCTCTGATATGATTCTAGGCTGAAGGAGCGCTCACCGACCGAAGTCTTAGGAACGACCATCAAGAAATACGCAGCAAATTTGGTGTATACTGGAAGAGAAGCAATGGAGACGCGCTGGCACGTCCGATTGGACTGCGGAATAGACGTGTAGTCGATCCAGATGAGCAGCTTTGATGAGTCGAGAGACTCGGATGTCACCATTTGGTCGATGGCGGCCACAGCGGCTACGCGATGGGTAGCAACAGGGAGGCGAAAATCAGTCATATGAGATCCACACGGCCGGAGGGGATTCGGGCACAACACTCCAGATTGGCGGCAATGACAAGAGACTGCTTGGAGCAATCCAGTCGAACGCAGTTCGCCTGCCATTCAGTGAGGATGGCAGCAAGGGAGAGGGGATGATTTGACATTGTGTATTGATTAGAGGGAGTGACTGCTTAGGGCAAGGAGCGACCTGCGAAATCGGATCCGTCTGGATCCGTCTTCTCGTCACGCGACTTCCATTCATGAGAGATGAACACCATCCTTACCCCTAGGATGGGAAAACGGGGACGGAAATTGGCAGTTTTGTGGGCGCCAAGCATGCGTAGATGCCTGACGCGCGGTCAAGGTGTATGCTTGGCTTCTGGTTTGAGGAACCAAGGGGGCGCTGTGAGACCGCTGGACTCAACCATATGATCAGCACTTGGCGGTCCACAAACATACTTATGAAACGCTGGCAGTGGCAATCGGCAAGTGCGCGCCTTCTTTCACCGCATGGGCCATCTCATCAGTAGTGTCATATACAATCAGCTTCCCACTCGCTCGTGCATCCTCATGCTTCCAGAGTGTTCCATGCGCTTTGAAGTTGTCAAATGTGAGGGCGCACAGGGGAAAGGCGAGCTCGTTCGACTTGAGGCACGCATTGCGAACTCGTCGCTTGCGCGTTTCAAAGTCGCGCCGCGCCTTGCGCTCGAGTGTATGGGCGTGGGCCAGCGCTCTCCGGTAGCGACGGAAGCAGCAGGCGACGATCCCCGAGATGATGCCCGCGCACACTACCACGAGAAGACACCCGAATGCAATCGCCAGGATTGCACCGAGGGTGATTTCCTGGTAGACATCGAGCAGCGTAGCACGCGAGAGGTCATGACGGTTCCCCTCTATGTCAACCCACCACGCGTGAGCAATGATCGTGTAGTCATCCATGGATAGGCTCAATTCGCTTGATGCCCGTACGACGAGGTAGTTGTAGGACGAGTTGGCCTCGCTGTCGGGGATGGATCCCAATTGCAGTTCGCCCGTGAGCGCGGGAGACTGCGTGACGAGTCCTGGTGTCTCGGAGATGAAGGGCGTGCAGAATCCAACCATGCGGTTGCACACATGCAGGTTGAGGTGTGGCACGCTCCGATTTGGCATGAGCAAGGTGGGCACTGCCAGCTCATAGATAATGGGGTGAGCGGAGAACTCTGCGATGGCAGCGGGAGGGTCGATGTAGTAGACGAGTGAGCCTCTGCAGTCCTCACGGATAGGTGGTCCGTATCCGCCTGCGCGAGACCAGCAGAGCGTGATGTCCTCGCCCTGGTCGTATGCGAGCACTGCGAGAGCGAGGGATCCGAGCGAGAGTGCAAAGACGGGGGAGCGGCGCATATAGGGGCGCCCAAGAGGTGGCGGTGGGTGGGTGGGTGGGTGGGGGGAGCGCGGGGGGAACGGGGGGGAACTTGGGGAAGGGAAGGGGGAGGGGGAGGGAGAGGAGGGGGAAGAAGGCGTCCAATGAAGACCGCGGGACGCCGGAGGACGGTGTAAAGTAGTTTTTTAAAAAACGGAGGAGGATATGATCTGGTGATGATGGGAGAGAGCGCCCCCCCCCCCCCCCCCCAGGAGAGTGAAGAGAGAGTGAAGAGAGCACGAGAGGAACAAGTACAAGTATTCCTCTATTGTACTCTAGAGAGGCCGGGAACGTGTGATGACATTTTATCATCGACGAGTAGAGTAGGTGTACTTCAGCTTCTACTTTATTCAAACAGAAT